>JBAMBO010003269.1:0-75529 GCA_037044535.1 Lordiphosa magnipectinata | reverse complement strand
GAAAATGAGAGCATGGCTTCAAGTCTTTCTTTAATAACAAGTGATAAAGTCGGTCAAGCCCGACTATTACATACTCTGTACCAGTTCATTTGCCCTCGACTATAATATTACACAGTACAACACTAAAAAAAACCCCGGTATGGCACCCTTAAATTGTGATAAAAAGGATCTCTGTAAGCATCACCTCATACCCAGTTTTTCAAATAAAGCCTCGGTTCGCGTTTTATGGGTAATTTTGTACTTGCAACACACAACGACAACAGTTTTATCTTAGATTTTAAGATTTTAAGGGCTTGAGATAAAAATCTGGAAAATTCAGCAAATGTGGACAGGGTCATTGGAAACGCAATACATAAAATTCACTTCAATCGGGCAATTGGTTAAGGTACCTCCAGAAGGAGTTAAGCCATAATTCTTGAATATCTTTAAAAGCGCACGGTAGATTTTTATTAAAATTGGTTTTTATGATGTTATAATGGGGTATTGCATGTCCATAAGAGATGGTACTCGACAGCCAAAAAACCGCGAATCGGAGTACCAATTTTATATTCACCCACGAACCACTCCATATGGACTATGAGCCAGACGTAAAAATAGACGCTTGTCTTCGCTTGTATTGGAGTCCACGCAGCAGTAAGCTGATTCTGGGCATGGCATTACCTCTGCTGTGGAGAAGTTGGTCCCAATCATGTGACAGCTTGGAATATAGGGACCGAGGGAGAAATGATCAAAAATTTTAATATTTACATTTTGATTTAAGTATTTTTTTAATATAAAATTCAAAATAGTAAAAAAATGCTCTTTTGTATAGAAATTAGGCAACGAAATTTTGGATTTTAAACGCAAATTTTAGAGGATTGGGTTCAAAGTGAAAATGTTACCATTTCTCATATCCCGAGTTCCAGTTGGATCATATTTGCAGTTTATAATTCAAAGTTGTGTGGACTTTGGCCCATTGTTTTGGCTTAAGTTAGCATCTCGGTGTATTTTAAGTATCTGGTGAACCAGTATTTCTTTGAATTCCTTTTCCCCCCCTCACACACTCACGTAGAATTATGCCCATTATGCTGCAGGGGCAGTTGCATGTTAACAGTTCTCGCCCTCAAGTCACGTAGCTTCAATAGCGTCTCAGGAGATATGCGCTGCCAAGGAGAGTAGGCGTTATAATGCACTTTTTGTTGGTCTTCCTCTTTCTTTACCTTGTTTTTTTTTTTTTTTGCTCTCATTATGCGCAACAGGCAGCAAGAGTAGTGGGAGCCCAGGGATAAGGCTTCAGACGCCACCGCCCACATGCCTGACTGCACTTCAATCAAAATCAAATATTACACCCGGACTAACTGCGAATCTAGGGGGTGGGTTTGGGTGGGTTGGTTTTTTGAGTTATGGCCCGTTGCCAGCACATATGTGTGCATGCATTTTGTAGTTCTTATTGGCTTTTGTTGTGCACAGCCACATCCAGTTGCAGACTACGGCAACGGCTACGGCTTGATTACGCACGTTTATTACGGCCAGCCAGGGTAGACGGATGCTTCTTCCAAAGTCCTAAAGGTGGAGATGGAGATGGAAATCATCAATATGCGATGTGTGCACTGCAAATGTACAACATGATTACTTGCAAATCACGTGATTGTGATTGGGATTATTCCATACACACAGACACACACACACACACACACACACAGGCACAGGCAGAGGCGGTCGAGACTGGCTGCTGTGGCGGCCAATTGTTGTTGGCCAGTTTTTTCCATTATCTGTGCCTTACATAGATCCAAGAACTGCACGAAGAGGCTTAAATCAGAAACCATGTCTCACTTGAGATAATTTTGAATTTTAAAGTATATAAAAAGAAAATCGTCCACTCGATATTAAAATGTTGTACCTAAATGTACCTAAGAATAGGACGAATTCAATTTATACCTAATGTAGTCTTTGGAATTACTTGAAAATAACCGCCGTGATGTAAATATATCGATATTTTAGTGTAAAGGTATTTGTAAGAAATCGAATGAGAATCACACTGTAGGCAGACTAAATCTAGGTCAGGTCTAAAATCAATCCCTAACGATGTCAGAAGTCGGTCAAGCCAGGATTTTCTCAAACCAAGTACGAGAAGGATTGATTTGAGTACGGATTTTTCAATCCCGGAATACTTGTTATGATCCCAGCTTTAGCTCACACGGGATTTATTATATCTTGTTATTCAAGCTCGATTTGATCCCTCAGACGGATCCAATCAAGAAGGTCCGATATTGATTTAAGCTCGAAATTTGTACTTGATTTGATTTCGAAAACAAGAATACCCGAGATTGAATTGAGCTCGATACTCGAACTACAGTCAATCTGAAAAAGGATTACATCAAAAATTACTGAGATTGACTTTAGCTCGATGTTTAAACTCATTTTGAACCAAAAATAAAACATACAAATTTTCAAATATTAAAATCCGCCAAAATTTGATTTCCCGCCGATACCAAAATGTTTATTTAGCAAATCGATAACATCCAAATCGATAAACGTCTATATCATTGATCAGCTGTGAGCTGCCGAACACAACATATGGGCATTTCCACAGCTACGAACGTGAAAATCGTACGAATTTTTTGCCTTTATTATGAAGAAAAACAAAGAAAAATTGTACCATGAATTTCCGCATATTGATTTTTGGATAGCACATGAGTAGAACTTTATTTAATGTAAAAGCTGAGAGTTGTAGACAGTAAGGTCCCAAGATACAGGCAGACAAAAAGGCATACGCAACGTGACAGAAAACGGAAGTGCGTTTTATCTGCCTTCACAAAAAAGCGAATCTCTGCGGAATGCGTTCGAGTTTAATATGATCTGCAATGTTGTAACTATATATTTATAGCTGATTCGGTCAGAAATACAATTTAGCTTTTTTTATATTTGCCTCATTATGATACGCAACGTGACATACGTTATGTGACAAGCCTTTCTCTAACGCCGTACTTCTAATGCTTTTCATAAATTTGTATATGCATCCTTTTGCGTAATCCTAAAAAACAATAATTTTGATTCAGGAACTTATATTGATAAACATAAGATAAGTTAGCTGCATAAAATGAATCGATATTTTCGGTTTTTGGTTGACCTTTCTGTGGAAATGCCCATAGGAAATCACACATTTTTTTTTAGTTTTTCACGCGCTTTTTACACTTTTCTAGATTGTTGTGAAATCTTGTTGGTTTATTCATTTGTGAGCAAATTTCAGCATCTTTAGAGTTATATATACTTGTTATATATATATACTTGTGTGAAAATATGTGTAAACTGATTTGACAATGTTGCTTTTTTTAAAGAATCCTGTCGGCCTACAGGCACGCACTCTTTTTAGTATGGCATTTAGAAAAATCCGGTTCAAACAAATTTTCAGCATTGGTCGAGATCGTTTTTTAACAATTCCGTTATGGAGGAACAGAAAATTTTCTGCAAAAGACTCTCTGAAAAGTAACGAAAATGCAACATGGATATGGTGCGATTCGAGTGCAACAACGCAGCTTGGTTGAACGAGTAATTAATTTCGTTACGCTAGATTAATCAAATCGCCCACTGTGCATCGCTTGACAATTAATGTAAGGTCTATGTTAGATCACGTAGTCTTTTTATATTTCCTATATACATTTTATGTATAAGAAAGACATTTAGCAATTTTTTTTATACTTCTAGTACCAACCCTGTATTTTTAACAGCGATTTTTATCATTTCCATCACAAGTCTTTTTCGGGCCATCTATCCATTAAAAAATTCCCCCTTTTTTTTGTCAGCCAAGCTCTTTACATATCATTCATGTTATGAAATTTTGGGTTCATTTATAGCCACGTGGCATAACAAATAAAATATTTTTGATTTTTCTGTTTGGCCATTAAGTTGGGTACCTAACAGGGCTTTTACCAGACACTTCGTTTCGATAAAGTATGGCATAACTTAAAATAATAAATTTGGTAAAAAATCTAATTAAAAATTTTTTATCAAATGCTCAATAAAACAAGAAAGAAAGTCGGTCAAGCCCGACTATAACATACTCTGTACCCTTAACGTCGCAGCTCGCATTTGCTCACGAGTTATACTCGATCATCTCTATGCTTCACTCTCTCTCTCTCTTTCTCTCTCTATCACTAAGATTGCCGTTCAATAGAATGCTGTGGTGATGGGTGGGGGGTGGTGGGTGTTTACTGGCCGTTTTTTGCTCATAACTTGAGTATCGTTCATCCGATCTTTATCATTCCTTCAGCAAATCGATAAATAATTTTGTTTACAAGGTATCTCTAGAAGGTACGAACGATCTATCTTCAAAACTGTAGGAGATAGGACGTTTCCAAATTGCGGGGGTGGGAGGGGGCGTGGCAAAAATTGAAAATAAACTTGATCTGCCTGCAAGTATAAGAAATATATGCCCCATACATGCCAAACCTCTATCTCTTACCATCTCTGAGATCTCTTCGTTCATACGGACGGACAGACGGACAGACGGACAGACGGACATGGCTATATCGAATCGGCTGTTGATGCTGATCAAGAATATATATACTTTATAGGGTCGGAAACGATTCCTTCTCCCTGTTACATACTTTTGCACAAACTTAATATACTCTATGTACCTTCGGTACAGAGTATAAAAATACGAAAAGAAGATGTTTTAACTAAAAACTGAGATGAAAGATTGAGCTTTGTCCGTGACATGACCATTGCCTCTACATGACAGCATCAAAGGCTAGCCAGCGACTGAAAGGCTTTTTGCTCTCTTCTCCTCAGATTCGGTATGCGTTCGGCTCGTATACACACCTGATCATATTAATAGGTACACACATCAACTCTGACTTTAAGGTAACAGAAAACAGTTTTATGCATTGTTTCAAACTTAAAATTGGTTCTCATTGATTCTTAAACTATTTGTTTTTAATAAAATAAACTTAATTGTAACATAGAATAATAATATAACATAAAAGAGATCATTTTGTGTTTCAGATACGTTTTCAGTGTGATCATAATAATAGGTACACTTCAGGTGTTGGTAAGAAAAACAATTTTAATTTCCATTTTGTGTTCTTTTTTTAGGTAAATTAGTATTTCCTAACTTAGTATCCAGTGTATCCACCTCTATTTTTGGCCACTACTGCTATTCTTTTTGGCATACTTTTAATAAGAGCCTGGCAGGTCTCTACTGGTGTCTCATACCACAGTTTTTGGACACCTTCCCATAATTTTTGTTTATTTGAAAATGAATGCTTTGCCAATTTCTTTTTTAAGTCTCCCCACAAGTTTTCAATGGGGTTAAGGTCGGGGGATTGGCTTGGCCACTTCAGAACGTCAACTTTTTGGTCCTCGAAAAATTTAGATAACAGCCTTGATGTGTGTTTAGGATCATTATCTTGCTGAAATACCCAACGTAATGGCATATTTTCCTCAGCATACGGTACCATAACTGTTTCCAATATGGATTTGTACTCTTCAGCATTCATTTTGTTCGTAGTCTGATAAATTGGACCTACGCCGTACCAGGAGAAGCAACCCCATACCATTATATTGCCACCTCCATGTTTGACTGTTTTTTTTTGTCAACCGTGGATGGAATTCCTTTTCATTAGAGCGTCGAACATTCCTTTCACAGTCATTCCCAAACAAATTAATCTTGGTTTCATCGCTCCATGATATGTTTCTCCATTTTTTCTCCCCGGTGCATCCTACTCAGTCTTTGTGGTCCCTTGCAAAAGTTTGCCTCATGGTGATATTTTTTTTGCGCATAAGTGGGACTTTTCTGGCAATTCTTCCTGGTAGGTTGGCATCTTGTAGTCGTCTTCGGATAGTTGGAGCACTAACTGAATTCCCAATTTCGGCTGCAATAGCCTTCGATGACTTAAATGGGTCCTTTTTGCTCAAAGTTACTATGTAGTGGTCAAGGGTTTCTGTTGTTTTTTGTGGCCTTCCACGGGTTTCCTGTCTTGGTTTTCTTTCTAATGCATTTTTAACAAAATTATGAGACCTGTTCATTAATTTGGCGATGGCTCGTAAAGATTTGCCTTCTTTTCTCAGAACCAATCGAGCTTCTTCTTTAGTACAATGAGAATTTCGACCCATTTTTTCGAAAAACAAAAATAATTATTTAATTCTCTGTAATGACATGAGCTATACTTAATTTACCTTTAGTTACCAAAAGATCACTGATTACAAAATTATTCACTTGATACTTGTGAGAAACGGAGTCTGTACCTATTATTATGATCAGGCGAAATGTGTGGTGGACTCGCAATTTATAGAAAAGCTTTGATATACGGGGCAGCCCCTCTTTCAACTCTTTGTCACCGTGTGGCCAGACATTGACAACAACAAAAAACCAAAAATTAAAAAGTTGTCAACACTAAAAGTACGAAAAAACCATCTATAATTAAAAAATTCCAGTGTGTACCTATTAATATGATCAGGTTTGTATGTGTTAATAGTGAAATGTCTTCGCCACACAGGGGATTCTTGTGACCATCACTGGTCTGGATGCATTCCAAGGTAAGTCATGCGGAATTGGAATATTGTTGAGCTTCAATGCCGGGCAGTCCTTAGTATTTTGGGTAAAGGTAATGTGTTTGCATTTCGTTTCGTTGACTTACATTCGCCAGTTTGCCATCCAGACTTCCAACTCTTCAAGATGATTTTATAAAATGTGCGATGCTCGCACAGGGCAGCGGGAGCAACATAATATAGCAGTGTTGTCTGCGAAGGTAGAGGTGGATAGGAAATTGCTTTCATTTCATCATCTCCGACCTCATAAAGTATATATATTCTTGATCAGCATGACGAGGTGAGTCAATTGAGCTTTGTCCGTCTGTCCTGGAGGGAGCCATAATGCAGGTCATAAATGGCCATGAAAAGGAGAAACAATCTTTTCTCAGCTGTGTTTAATGGCATCAACTGGTAAACGGGAGCTAATGTCGTAGTTTAAACCAATGAGGAATACCTGAGCTTTCTCACCGTCACAACTTTTAAAATTCTGAAAGAATTACAGAAATTGTATCTTGGAATGAGAGTTGGACATGTAAAAAACGAAAAAGGAACCTCAAGTAAAAGTTTTTAAATAAAAAGTGTTGAAAATTTCGCGGAATTTTGTAGGTAGGATTTCATTTTAAAAATCTGAAAAATTATTCTAGGGAAGAGTATTAATGCCAGCTCTGACCAAAATAAATGTGAAATTTTTCAATGGATAGATGGCCCGGAAAAGACTTGTGATTGAAATGATAAAAATCGCTGTTAAAAAAGCAGGGTTGGTACTAGATGTATAAAAAAATCTCTAAATGTCTTTCTGTTGATGTACTTTAAAACTGCATACTTAAGAAATTAATATCATTGGGGGCCACAAATCTGGCTATGTACTTTTTTGAAAATAATCAAAAATAGTCTTTAAAAGTAGTCGAATTATTTTTTAGATTATTTTTTATTGTTTTTGGTCAATAATCATGATTATTTTTGATTGTTTCTGATTGTAATCAATTAGTAATCGTGTGAAACTGAAAATAGTCGTAATTCTAATGATTATTTTGCATTTAAAAAAAAATAGTCAAATATCTAATCATTACGATTAGTTATCATTATTTAACAGCTATGGTATCAATCTAGTTGTCCTGCCATAAATTTTAATTCATTTTTTCGGGATTAACCGGCTGTAACTTTGTCCATCCAGCTGATTTAAATGGAACAAAATTTGTGAAAATACAAGAGCCCTTAGGCAACATGCTAAATTGATTGGAATTAAAATTCAACCGCCGCAATGGCTTGTAGACGACGATTAAGTTTGAAAAATTTGCCACAATTTGATGAAAACTACTCTTCAATGGCCTATTTCGACGCTTTTAGGTTTGCTGATGCTGCTTCTATGATTTCTTATAGGTTGCATTAATATGTATACTGTCGTAAGAACCTCATAAATACAAATTTGTTTGCTCGGTGTAACCTCCATAATTTTTTGAAAGCAAAAAATACTGCAAAATGGATTTTCCGCGATATCTTGAAAACAAGAGCTGATGGACAAAAACCGAAACCAGTTTTGGAATCAGTGCACAAAAGTGGAACAGAATTCAATACAAAGAAGACTGGGCCTCACAAAAGTGGTAATTTTGTTGGCCTGTGTTACCAATCCAGCCAGTTCTAGTCGACTTGAGGTCATTAGTTTGCAAACAAATTTGTGTATGTCAGGGTTCCCCGAGCAGAGAGCGCGAAAATATAACTGTGTCTCTCTCTAACACACAGTGATGCATGACTTCGGTAAGCATTCGGTGCGAATTGGCGAGTATGTTCGGCCCCCAGGGGATATGACTGGGGAACACTGGTCTATGTGTATGTGTGTGTACCCTTTAAGCCTCAAAATTTTACGATGAATGAGACGCCCGTTTACGGCTAGATAATTGTACCTAGCTTCCCAATTTTTTGAAAATTTTTACAGGTTAAAACTAATCCATAAAGCAAATTTTCATCCATATCGGACTATATATGTCAAAGTTAACGGCAGATAATGATAATATTCAAATTCTCAGTTTCGAACTTGCTCTCGGTTTCTTTTCGCTTTGGAAATGGAATTCCGTACTTACTTCAATCTCGAGTCAAGATCATTTGATTCTCAAGTAGAATCGGTACTTGAAATGAGAATTTTCAGATTGATACAAGCTTTTTGGAATAGTTTTCAATCCTTTCGTACTTGAAATTCTAATCCGAAGGTCGAGATAAAATCATATTTTTTGAGCTTGATGTTAGCTCGCCTTTTTTTCTGTATGGGCTTAAAGTGTAGGCGGGTCTAGAATCATCCAAATTTTTTTCCATGTATTATGCATTCTTTAAATATCTTATATACCAAGTTTCAGCTCTGTAGCATCAATGTTGTGCCAAAACAAAAAAGAAGGTCGGTCAAGCCCGACTATAACATACTCTGTACACTTAATGTCGCAGCTTGCATTTGCTCACGAGCTATACGCGCTCTCTCTCTCTCTCTTTCACTAAGATTGCCTTGAACGGAATGCTGTGGTTATGGGTGGGGTGGTGAGGGGTGCTAACTTGCCGTTTTTTGCTTATAACTTGAGTATCGTTCATCCGATCTTTGTCATTCCTTCAGCAAATCGATAAATAATCTTGATTACTAGATATCTCTAGAAGGTACGAACCATCTATCATTAAAACTGTAGGAGATACGACGTTTTTTCCTAATTAAGGGGGCGTGGCAAAAATTGAAAATAAATTTGATCTGCCTGCAAGTATAAGAAATATATGTTCCGTACATATCAAACCTCTATCTCTTACCATCTCTGAGATCTCGGACGAACGGACAGACGGACATGGCTAAATCGACTCGGCTGTTGCTGCTGATCAAGAATATATATGCTTTATAGGGTCGGAGATGATTCCTTTTGGCTGTTACATACTTTCGCACAAACCTTATATACTCTGTGTACCTTTGGTACAGAGTATAAAAATCGGCAATTGGGCACAATGTGCAATGGAATCAGCAGCTGGTGGTGAGTGAAGTTGGTGCGATGATGTCCATATTTTGTGAAGACCGTTCCAGTTGTGCTTCCGTATTATATTTCTGCTCAACATTGGACGAGCTGCGTCAGAAGCTGTTGGGTTTTCAATTAATGCGCCCCGAATGTAATCACTCCTTGCCAGTATGGTTTCCGTCAAATCAGCCGTTAAAGCTGCGTGTATAGACATTGTAAATAGAAAACCGTGTAAATAGTGAGTAAATAAAAACACCTAAGACCGAAAACATCTCTCGCTTACACTAAAATTAATTTTCGAACTACTTAGTTTGCAACTTCCAAAAAAATTAACTATAAAATATTGTTTTTTTTTTTTCAAAAATTTCATAAAAAGTTCAAAGCAATTAAAAGCCTTTAATTTTCGTTTTTAATCACATAAATACATTAATAAGGCATCAAACAAACTATTTTTCATTAGAAATCGTTAGAAATATTGAAAAGTTATAGTTTTTTTTTTTGTTAATTTGTAAGCCTTATTACGAATTACGTATACACTTAAGCAAACTTGAAGTAACTCGCTAAATAAACATCATGGTCCTTCGAGTCGGATAAAAAAGTTTGTTTCTTAGAGCAATTATATATAGAAATAATTGTTATATTTAATAACTTTAAACCTTCATCGAAATGTCCCCAAAACTAAACTGGTTGCCCAAAATGTGTATGTATGATTTTTCTTTCTTTGCTTACCAAAAACTCAACTTGGGATGCATTCGATGCAAGCTGACAGGCGGCGTTCTTCCACAAAAAAAAAAAAAAAAAACAGAAAGCTGAGCAGAAAAACAACACGTTGAGCTGCTTTCTGGCAAAGCTAAGCCAGCGCCAGCTCCGGGCTTTCTCTGGGGTCAGCTCTGGCTGCACTTTTTCCCTGTTGGCTTTCACGCCAGGCTATTTTATGGCCTGCATAAATCAGAGACGCCCCCAACCAACCAAACAAGCTGTCTCGACACGTCTCCTTCGCCTCCTCGACTGCTGGGCGTGACCGTGCGCCGCTTAAAGCGAATTTATACATGATGACGATATTATTTGCACCTCCCTACTCCCACCCACCCGCCACCTCTCCAAACTATGTATGTTTGTACATACTTACTATGTATAGGCGGCACTGGTAATTGCCGACATTTTCATGCGCATGAAAATTTAAAACGCAACAAATGAAAAATAAAAATTGTACACTCTTCCAAGTGGCTTTTTGGGTTCTGCGTTCTGTGCGCTGCAATTTGTTTTGGCCCGTTTTTATTTGCCTGGCCGAGCGGTGGCGGGGGAATGGCTGAAAAACATTTAGGCAGCTTGGCCCTTTGAAGGCTCGTGGTCATAAATTCCGTTCTCACCACATTTTCCTTGCCGTCTCGCTCATTCGTCGACGTTTTGCTCCTTTTGTTGGGTAGCAGGCCAAGGTGCAAAAAAAAAAAAAAAAACAGTATGAAAAACTGACTGTGGCAACAACAACAGCAACCAAAGGAAATTTTTCAACAATTCAAGACAACGCATTTTGGATGCTCTTGGAAGCACCAAATAGATACTCAATATCTTCAGTTGTTTGATTTTAAAGATGTTTTTGAACTTTCAGTTTAAAATATACTCAATTTTTCCCACTTGCTTAGAATCCGACTCGAAGGACCAACGTCTGAGGTGAAGTGGATTCTTCTGTGTAATGTCTTATGTTTAATACTGGCTCTTGTTGTTTGATTTTAAACGTGTTTTAGTACTTTCTGTTTAAAATATACTTGATTTTCCCACTTGCTACAAAACCGACTCAAAGGACCAAGGTTTAAAGTGGAGTGGATATTTCTGTGTAATGTCCTCTGTTTAATGCTGGTTCTTGTTGTTAGATTTTAAACGCGTTTTAGTACTTTCTGTTTGAAATACACTCAATTTTTCCACTTGCTACAAAACCGACTCAAAGGACCAAGGTTTAAGGTGGAGTGGATTCTTCTATTTGCTCCTTGTTGTTTCATTTTAAGGAATTATTTGTATTTGTAAATCCTTTTGCTGAGTCCAAAAATGTTTAGGTGGGGCCGTTTTCGAGAAATCGCGAAAAAGCTAGTTTTTTATTTGGGAAGAAATATAGCTTTATTAAAATGTGTATTTCTTTGGTAACGGTTTAATCCAGCGATGCCCAGCCGTAAGCTCTTTGGGTACGTTTGGTTTTTGTAATTGCACTGAATATAGGACATCAATGATCGTATACATGCAGAGCGCGAGGTATACAAAACGACACACATGCAAACGATTTCGTGTGTATGCGTTGCGTAGAACAAAAGCCGGTTTTGTTCTCTTCTTTGATTGGTGTTTGCGCGCGCAAGCAAACTGACCAACAACAATACCCTTATTGGTATTGGTTCTTTTCTTTGTGAGTATTGGTGAGTGCTCTGCCCTATGCTGCTTTTGGGCATGCCTGGCTTAATCATTATAAAAAGGTAATGGAAAAAGGTATAAGGAAACTTGAAACCTTCCTTTTTTACTTAATTGCCAATAACTTCTATATTCTTCGATGGATTTTAATGAAATAAGTGGCGTTTTATTCTAAATAGATGAGTCTTTGGTGACCAGCAATAAAATAAATTTTACACAATTTCTTTTCGTGGTGAAAGTCACACTTAAAATCTAGCTTTTTTCCTAAAAAGTGATTAATTTAATTCAAAGTTGCCGATAAAAACCTTTATAACTTCGAAGTCAAGCACCAGGTTAAGAAGTGGTGTATCAATGAATGATAGGGCATTTTCATAATGAATAAACCGGTACCGAAGATACTAAAGCTACTTTTCTTCCCAATCAAAAACCTAACCAACTAAAAAATTTGTGATATGGATTTTTGGACTCAGCGGAGGGATTTACATTAGGAATTGCTAACAAATGTTCGTGATCGCCAAATTTTTATTATTTTGTAAACTAATTTAATAAAGTCACAAATTTCGATAAGGTTCATAGTTAGCATAATGTGTTAGTCAAGGCTGAAGATAGATCGGAGAGAAATTTCTGGTAAGACGCAAAGGCTTAACACAGCCAAGGCTGCAAACCGCTCCGGAACCAAACCCCTTAAAACCGGTTCGGTTCGGGTTTTTTGGGGTTCGCGAACCGGACCATGAACCAGGTGCTCTAAATTTTTGACTCTGCGCACCTAAACCCGAACCGGACCACTTTTTCGAAAAAAGAGGTTCGGTTCTCAAAATTAAGTAGTTTGCCCAACGACACACACAAGCAAAAACAGCAATTCCTTTTAATCTGACTGCATTCATTCAAGAAGTTCTCCAATCCTACGACATTTCTCAAGGTCAGATTTATACTATCACGATAATTCAGCGAATATGTGAATCAAAAGCATTTCTTGATTTAGACGATGACCAAGTTACGTCTGTAGATTCTATGGAAGACTCTATAATTACAGTTCGTTGTGCTAAATTTAGTAGTTAACGATTTTTTTGAGGAAGTTTAGTTTGACATTAGTAGAGTTCGCACACTTTGTAAGAAACTCCGTACTCACTCTATGATGGAACTCAACCTACAAAATGTGCTAACGTTTACTAACTCTTTAAGATTTTTCCATACAGAGTTCTTTAAAAGAGTTCCACCTAAAAACATCTGAATCGAACGTAGTTCAAAATATATATAGGAGAATACTTGGTACATACAACTTAATCTATTTACAAAAAGTTAACAAGAATTACTCATACTATAGAGGACTTCGACACCACGGGAAACGTCTGGGATAACAACATAACACTCAGCACAGGTCCTGAGGCTGATCTGTCTTCTTCCAAGAAGACACTTAAGCCAAATTGATGAAACGGCCCGAGGGAAGCCTTCCATGGACCCAGAGCTCAGAGGGATGTCGTCGGTTAAGGCATCTTCTGAGCCTGTTTGTAGCCAATTCAGAGGCAAGTCTATTGGAGTGGGCCACCAGTCGGTCATGATACCTGCTGGTATGCATATTGATTTGGGCGCATAGTGGCAAAATATCCAAATCGCTATATAAAGTTGTATGCCTTACATACCGCGATGCACTGGAGTACTCGGCTTATAGAAGATTCTAGTTTCTTGAGTGTAGTGGAGCATGCCGTACCCCATAGCGGGATCCCGCAGGGCAGGAAGGCATGATAATAGACTTGTAATCAAGGATTTTGGATCGCTGCGAGGCTTGAGAAGCCAATCGAGAAATTCTTAATGCGAGGTTTCAAAAATTCAACTTTAAATGACTCAACGTCTGATGGCAAAGAAGAGAAGTTTATGAAAGCAAAAGACAACAATGAACGTATGTCAAATATAAAATCTGTAAATTATGTTACAGATTCCTTCGAAAATTTTCTAAGAGAACAGACATCGACAAATGTTTTAAAATTTTGAGAAAGGTCAAAAATCAAGGACTTAGAAAATATTGCCTTAACTATACTTGCTGTTCCAGCAACTCAGGTATCAATTGAACGAGCGTTTTCAACATTTAAGTCTGTTCTTTCTAATCTAAAAGCTAGTATAGATGAAGAAGCTATCTCTTTTATTACCTTAAACTAAGTTGTTCTCAAAAGTTGTAAGTGTCAGCATATCGAAACTATTCTTTTAGTTAAGTCGAACCAAGGTTCGAACCAAAACCTTGGGTTCACGGGTTCCAGGAACCGGATTCAGACTTTACAACGGGTTCGAACCCCCCGACCAAACCTTCTGCAAAATTTTAGAGGTTTGCAGCCTTGAACAGCGCACAAGAGTCAATCTTACCTAATAAGAGTTTATGAATGAAAAGCACACAAGGGCGTGTCCGACACCTCTTAAGAGATGGAAGTTTGATTAAGAGCAGTCGATGCTCGTAAGGTGGAAAAAGTTTGGTGGAATTCCAGTTGAGGCCAAAAATTCAAAACTGTTTTTTAACCGATTCAAGTTGGACCTGATATTTCTGGTAATGCGGTGGGTCGAGTGTTTACCCATATTCAAGTATTGGTCGAACTAGCGAGACCTATAAATGATTAGTGAGATAAGCTGAAGGCTTATCTTACAGCTAAGCAGATAATTATTGTAGCATTCTGTATATCTAGAGAAATCTAACTGAGAACCGGATTTCTTACATTTTTTATACCCTTGTAGAGGGTATATTAAAATTGTCTAGATGTTTGTAGCGCATGGAAGGAATCATCTCCGACCACTTAAAGTATATATCGAGCCCTAATCGCGAATATAACTTAAGCGCCAAAAAGTAAAAAAGTAAAAGTAAAAAGTGAAGTCTATATTAGATCTCATATAAATTATAGATGCTTTTTTATGGCGCATACGTTATTTTCACTGTCAGTCTTGGCGAAGGCTGAAATTTAAATGTGGCATACGTTTTTTGAAGTCATATTGTTTAATTATTGAAAAATATATTTGTTTCATTTATTTATTATATTATTCCTATGTCTTTATTCGAAGATTGAAAGAGGCTTAAATACTAACTGGATGGTTGTTTGAAGTGTGAACAGCAAAACAATGCCGCTGATGAGAGAATTTGGTCATTCTTGACACCTCAATTGCTATTCCAAAATGTTGTAATTAATATCTGTTGATTTGTGTTGGTTATAATGATTTATACTCAACCATAGACCTCGAGCTAGCCAGCTAGGTCACTAAACCCCATATACATATAATATTATATTATTATTTATTTCTTATATTAAAGTATTTAACAAAAAGAAAACATGTAAATTATAGTTAACCATTTTATGTTAATCTTTTTTATCTGTTTCATTGAACGAATCCTTTATATTTGCGCAAGATCGAAGGCTGAGGTATTCAATATGAAATTGGTTGGGAATACTGTTCTTATCGCAAAGAGCTTTCAAATCATTTAATTTCTTGGAAGTGATTTCTAATTCTGAAAAATATAAAGTTTGCGGTATAATGGACTGTTTTTTCTTGGTTCGTTTCGAAATAGCCGTACTTAAGTTTAAGACCATCTTTATCGAGATTGGTAGAGCGGAGCAGTCTCAAATTCAACTTATTCTTTTTTGGTAAAGTTAAATCAGAAAACATTTTCCAATTAAAAAACGGAATAATTTAGTGGTATGCTTTCATAGCTGAAAGGGTTAGTTCTCAAACTTTGAATAATTGTAGGCCACTCGCTCAGTGGCCATACTGTTCGACTTCAAGTAAATGATTCTATAGTACTATGAATAGAATCGACAGGCATCATGGTATGACCCTTTAATAAACGTGGACGATGACATAAAATACGCAATCATGAACAAAATGGCTTTGTTACGATTTTGTCCTGCACAAATATCACAATATAAACTTAAATCCTTTACAGTTTTACCTTTATTTAGAATAAGAAGGTATTTATAGATGGCAGTGCAAATCTCATTACATCAACGTTTTCCATCTTTTTCGTCCCACAGAAAACAGTATTCATTTCTGGTCCCATTTTCGTAAATACTCAAGCTGTAATATGCGTATTTTCTCGCACAAAATAATGTCATGTTTTTACTGTGGGGAGTATTTAATACTTTTTGAAGATCGAAGCTTGCACATAGAAACAAACTATTTTCCATTCCCATTTTCTGCCCATTTAAAAAAAAATATTATTAATTTTGTCTTTGTCTCTTAAATGTCTCTAACTCTAACTCAAATTTTTTCCTTGATCACATTTACTTTTTTGGCATATGAAAACAAATGTGAAAATCATTTTGAAAAATTTTCCGAAATACTTTTAATGACAATAAAGAGTTTGAGAATTCCTTTTCTTGCAAGTATTGAAGATAACACTTATACAATGTTGAAACATTACAAAACTCCTTTGGCAAATACAATTTATTGCTCTTGCTGCGGCAATAGTGTGATGGAACTGCTGCTGCTGGTAATGCCTCAATATAATTTCTTAAAATTGCAACAGCCTCTTTGATTTATTATGCGGCTTCTTGTACTTTTAAGTAATACTTTTCTTCAAATTATCTCTTTATCCATTTGCTATTATTCCTAATTATATGGCGACTCTTAGTTTTTATTGTTGTCCTATTGGTTTTTGTCACGAAAAAACATAAGTGGCGCTTACGATATTTTTGAAAGTGCGATATCCATCTGAATATATACAATTAAGTTTTTTTTATTTGACGTATTGATGTGAATAACATTGCAGAACATATTTGCATTAAAAAACCAATTTAGAAAAAATGGCGCATAAGCCTTTTTCGCGATTAGGGCTCGATATATTCTTGATCAGCATCAGAGAACTGCAAAAATCACTTTTTCCTTGATTGGCTCATACACTAAAATTCTTATTCACATTAAATCAATCAACAAAACTCAGAGCTGAATTTCTTTCTATTCAACTCACAAAGCAATCGCATCGAGCGGCTGAGCTAGAGTTATGTGATCCAACGTGTATGTTCATATTTATTCATCGAACAAAACTCAGTATTGAATATAATCAGATGCATACCGGCAAAAGCATTATGTGTTCGATCGAACAAAACTCAGAATTGAATGCCAGAGCATCGGACAACTATATATGTAGTATAGCTGCCTTACAAAAAATAGGTCTGAAAAAAAGTCTTAGTAGGATAACCTTTTTTGTTTTTTTTGTTTCGCTCCCAAGTTTGTAACTGGTCAATATTATATGCTTCCACACAGTTCTGCTCAGTTTGATCCGAATCGGATGACAAAAGAGTATAGCGGCCATAGGAACGATCGGTCAAAAAAGTATTTCTATTGAGACAAACTTTTTTGTTTTCAACGCAAATGCTCCCAACTGGTCGTATTGACCAGTTTTCTATGCTTTTACACAATTCCACCAAGTTTCATGAAAATCGGACAACTATGTATATAGTATAGCTGTCATACAAAAGTTAGGTCTGAAAAAAAGTCTTAGTAGGAAAAACATTTTGTTTGTTATTGATGAAACAAACTTGTTATTGATCAATATTGTATGCTACCACATAACTCTGCCAATTTTGATCCAAATCGGATGGCTATAGAATATAGCTGTCATAGGAACGATCGGTCGGAAAAGTAGTTCTAGTGAGAAAAACTTTTTTGTTTTCAATGGTAGAGTCTTTTTTTAAAATTTAAAATTAAACTTGAAAAACGTAGACTTAGGTAGAAAAAGGAATAAAATAAAAATATATTATTTGGGCATTTCCACAGAAAAGTCCACCGAGACCCACAATTGAAAAGTACTTAAAAACACTATTTTTTATCATTTTTTCATGGAGATATAATCAAAACGAACTAATATGGTCAAATTTTATGTATGTGGGGTTTGGTGACCTGTTTTTGATTTTAGTCAATGTTACAACTGGCTAGCTCAAGGTCTTCGTTGGTTGATTATAAGCCTTTTTATAACCAACACAAACCAACAGATATTAATTACAACATTTTGGAATAGCAATTGGGTCAAATGGGGTCAAATTTTAAATATATTCATAACCCATTTCGAGATTTTCGAATGCAAAGTAGCGCAAGCGCCATTTTTCTCATTTGTTTACGTTTTGTTGTCATAAAAATGCCTTTAGATTGCATTGATTTTTGGTCTCTAAAATATTTCTAAGGGTACAAAGAGTTACAAAATATTGCAGAAGACACCATAAGAAATTTTGTGATTGCAATTAACTGTAAGTTTTTGCTTTATATTGTAACAAACACAACATAAATAAAATGAGGAAATTTTAGTTACGTAACGTCAGGTAACGTCTGGTCAGATACTTATGCAAATAAAAAAAAATTAAGAAAATAATTTTCTATAAACCTTATGGAAAATAAACTTGTATTATTTCAAATCCTACCAAAAAAAAATTGTATACATAAAGCTATGCCTAATTCGCAGAGTTTTGCAATTTTATAAAACAAGTCAAAACCCACTTCCGTTTTGTGTAACGTCACGCCAGCACGTGTTTTTGCTTATATCTTTAACTCCTTTTGATCGATGTATGTCATTGTTTTTGCTGATTGTAGTGCTACTTAATTGCTACCTAAATGTAAGACAATCTTTTTAAAAATTCAAAATTTTCATATTTTTTAAAAACATTTTATCGTACAAACGTAACGTAACGTCAGTTTGGAAATGCCCACATGTTAAGGGGGTATTCTCCATGTCAAAGCTGTTTTTTTGGACCTTTTTTAAAAACAATCTTATTTGAAAACGCCAAGAGGTTTTCCAATTCTGTTTTTTTTTATTGTGTTACAAACAGATTAAAGTAAACAAACAAATTGTTCTGTTTCAATACGAGGGCTGTTCAAAAAGTTCCGGGCCGTCAAAGTGGGGAGTCCAAACAAAAAGGTATAGTGCAGGCGGCTACGATTTCTTGTCTCCAGGTTGTCTAAAATGAAAACTAAAAACGGGGTTATAATCAGTATAGATGTCATTCTTTTTTTTGACAAAATGGCGGCCATTGAAAAATGAAAATTCGATTTTGGGTCCTTTTTTTTTGTGTAAAAAAAAATAGTAAAAATTTTTTTAAATTATGATTGAGAGTCAGACCAGAATGGTGACAATTCTGCGTCGATTTCACTTAGTTTTATCAAAATTGGTTCAGTGTAACTGGAGTTATCATGGCCGCCAGTTCGAAAAACATGGTTTCGAGATAAATGCTTTAAAGTTTGAAGTAAACTCAAAAATGACCCGTTTAGCGAAGACATTGTTCGACAAAAAAGGCTATATCTTCTAAAGTATTTCGAATTTAAAAAAATCGAAAAAAAAATTTTGCACATTTCGAATACCCCTTTTATATTTACATTTATGTTAACGCTCTGTTAATTAATATAATATCAGGAAAACAAAAGAAGTGCAATACCATGTCCAACTTATCCTGCAAATCCAACAACTCTCTATATCTCTCTCTATCTTTTTGGCATTTCCCTCTCCACAAAATTAGCGTAAACTCTCGACGAAATGCCATATAAAGCATATTTCTGGGCTTACTTTTTGACTTGACTTTGGCTTGGTCTTAGCTGGGCTTCTTCCCTTTTTTTTTTGTGCTTTTTTGGGCAGGCCAACAAGTAAAACACCAAAAAAAGAAATAAGGAATCTAAAATGATAATAAAATATTCATATTAATCTGCTTGGCTCATAAAATATTCAGCTGCGTAATTGTTGGCATTACGTTTCCTTTCCAAGAGAGAGAGAGAGAGATGGAGGGAGAGAGTGAGAGGTAGTTAGCCAGGTATGACGACAGAGACAGGTGGTATGGCCATCCTCCTTCTACCCCCTGCTCAACAGCAGGAAATGCCAAGTTTTTGTTGGTAATTTACACCTGGCTGCCACTTCCTTCTGTGCTGTTCCATGGAGCCCACACAAAAAAAAAAAACTTTAAAAAGCATCTTTAATGGCATCAGCCCGCTTATTTACATAAACCAAGGCCAAATCCCATTAAGCTATTCATAATTGTTCATAATTTTGGTTGATTTCATTAGCATATGTAACATTTAATTTGATGTGTGAAGCCACCAGACCCCCATCCTTGTATCCATCACATTCACCGCAAAACTCATATGCATAATCAATGATGGCTCATTAACCTGTCCCAGGCTATAATATTGCTCCTCTTGTTGTTGTTGTTGTTGTCTGTTAATTACACAGCCCATAAAATATATATGCGCGTCTCATCGCGCTTTACATCAGAATGACGTCGATTAACACCTTCTCAGTGTGTGTGTGTGTGTGTGTGTGTGCGCGAGTGTGGGATGAATGTAAAACCTGTTAATTGGTTTAACGTTATAAAATTCAAACCGCCGCCGTGTTGTCGGAAGTTAAAAGCCGCAGCTGGCGTATGCGTAATATATGGCACTTTTTTTTGTTTTTGGTGTGGTTCCCACAGTTCTGATTCAGACTTTCGCCTGAATTTCTCTCTGGTTGCAGTGTCATTTATGGTTCAAGTTTCTCCAAAAGTTTATAATACACCCCCTTGGGGGGTGCTTCAAGGCACAAATACAAAGTTAATAGCAAACCAAACGCCCGCCTCCATAGTATCCGTCTACTCTCTCGGCCGCGCCAATTATGTTCTTGTGTGTTTAGATTATTCAAATTGTGTATTTGTTTTAATTCTTTATTTAAACCAACACTTAATGATATTAATTTAACCAAGAAATTACAAAACTTTTGTCGTATTCGGATATGCAAACCCACGACGTTTTAGTAATTCTAGCTTATTCGGTTTGTTGTTTATGGACAGATTCGTTCCTTCTGCATTGCCTGATCTTTTCTCGCTGACTTCACATTTTCTCTTTTCGTGTCGCTTATCAGCCAGACCCAAACTACGGTGCAGTTCAGTACAGAGTTGACTCGATTTGTAGGATATATTAAAAAAAAGTTACACAGAGTATATTAAGTTTGTGCAAAAGTATGTAACAGGGAGAAGGAATCGTTTCCGACCCTATAAAGTATATATATTCTTGATCAGCATCAGCAGCCGAGTCGATATAGCCATGTCCGACTGTCTGTCTGTCCGTCCGTCCGTCCGTCTGTCCGTCTATATGAACGCACAGATCTCAGAGATGGTAAGAGATAGAGGTTTGACATGTATGGGGCATATATTTCTTATACTTGCAGGCAGATCAAGTTTATTTACAGTTTTTGCCACGCCCACCCCGCCTCCGCAGTTTGGAAAAAACATCATACCTCCCACAGTTTTCATGATAGATAATTCGTACTTTCTAGAGATATCTAGTAATCAAAATTATTTATCGATTTGCTGAAGGACTGATGAAGATCGGATGAGCGATACTCAAGTTATGAGCAAAAAACGGCCAGTTAAACGGCCTGATATGAAAAAAATCATATTTTTAAAAAGTTTGATTTTAATAAGGGTCATATTAACATAAAATTTATCTTTTTTTCTATCTTCATCACGAGTAATTTACTTATTAAGGTCAGTGAATAGTTCAACAGCCCTCTAGCAGCGATCGCTGACAACTTGCAATCTGCGAAGCATATTTTGATTTTATTTCTTTAGGACAAAAACTGCAGCGTTCATTTGTAAAAAAGATTAGTAAACAAAATATCTTTGATCGATGAAAAGTTCAGCCCGGGATCCTCGACGAAGAGGACATAAAAGATGAATCAATTAAACATTGCCGCCAACAACTTAAGGAGTATAAATTAATAGTGTGGTGTTTGGGAAAATGGGAGCAATGCACCATGCGCGATGGATATCTAAAGCGCTGTATGTGCTGAAAATATTCCATTTCATAAACTATTTTAAAGCGGCGAAAAAAGGATATTAATGCAATACGGGATGTAATTGATGATTTTCATTATCAAGTAAAAGAGCGGATGACCACTGATTCAGCAACCTTTACCATAGTAATCAAGAAAATGAGCACTCACTTATGGTACTTATGGTATGGTTCCGAAGAAGCTATAGCCTTGTCCTTCTTTGATGACAAAGTTCCTAATGCTGAATAGCGATTGAAATGCCAAGCACTTTAAGAACAATCTGAGGCTGATGACTACACTATTAAGAGTATTTAAACTAGTTATGCCGCCAACAAGAATGACAAATCTAAGGGAATATAATTTACATTACTTCACTCACTGAAAACACATCCACTTTTGTTTGAAAGATTCGATATAAGCTTTCAGTTCATGGAAGATGACCCTTGCCCATGCACACTGGGCTGGATGGCCAAATTTTTGGCATAAAGTCGACAGATGAAGCCACAGAGTTGAAAGTTGGACTCCTTGATACCTATAGCAAAACTAACATGTGGGGAAAATTTGGCACCGAGCGGACCAAGCCTACCCTCGCCGCTCATATGATCCAACATTGCGTATGCGTATATTTATTTAGAAGTTAAATAATTTTATACTCTGTACCTAAGGTAAACTTTCTGCCAACCGCCGCTGTATTCAAACAAACACAATCTTTGGGAGAGAGAAACTTAGAGATGAGCGTATTGCGCGTATAACTCGTGAGAAAATGAGAGCTGCGGCATTAAGGGTACAGAATATGTTAAAGACGGGTTTGACCGACTTTCTTTCTTATTTTTATACCCTTGCAAAGGGTATTATAATTTTGCCCAGAAGTTTGCAACGCATAGAAATATTCATTTCCGACCCCATAAACTATATATATTCTTGATCAGGGCGACGAGCTGAGTCGATTGAGCTTTGTCCGTCCGTCTGTCTGTCTGTCTGTCTGTCCGTCTGTCTGTCCGTCTGTCTGTCCGTCTGTCTGTCCGTCTGTCTGTCCGTCTGTCTGTCCGTCTGTTTCTACGCAAACTAGTCTCTCAGTTTTAAAGCTATCGAGCTGAAATTTTGCACAGAGTCTTCTTTTTGCTGCACACTGCTAATATGTCGGAACGGACCGGATCGGATGACTATATCTTATAGCTGCCATAGGAACCATCGGTCGAAAAATGGGTTTTAGTGAGAAAAACTTTTTTGTTTTCACTGTTAGCGTCCTCAAGCTCGGCTATTATTAATATTATATGCTTTCAAACAGATTTGCCAATTTGGGTCAAAATCGGATGACTATATCTTATAGCTGCCATAGGACCGATCGGTCGGAAAATGGGTCTTAGTGAAAAAACTTTTTTGTTTTCAAGTAAATCGTTCTTAAGGTCGGTGATTCTAAATATTAATCGCTTCCAAACTAATTTGAAAAAGTTGATCGACAACGGGTGACTATATCTTATGGTTGCCATAGGACCGATTGGTCGAAAATGAGTCTTAGTAAGAAATTAGTTTTGTTTTTTATGCTAGCGTCGTTAAACTCACAGATTACTAATTGTATATGCTTTCAAATATATTCACAAAATTTGGTCAAAATCGGATGACTATTTCTTAAGGCTGCCATAGGACCGATCGGTCGGAAAATGAGTCTTAGTGAGAAAAACCTTTTTGTTTTCAATTTTATCTTTCTTAAACTCGGCGATTGTTAATTTGATGTTTTTAAAAAGATTCGCGAAATTTGGTCGAAATCAGATGTTTATCTGTCGGAAAATGCGTTTTAGTTACAAAAATTTTTGATTGTTATTTAAGCGTTCAAAAACGGTGACGTTTGCATTTGCAAGGGTATAAAAACTTCGGCACAGACGAAGTTAGCTTGGCTTTCTCGTTGATATTGATTTAGCCCTCATTTTGCAATTATGGAAGACTTTTTGGTTTTTTATTAAATTTATGTTACTGTTCAACTAATTACAATCATTTTTTTTTTCATCTTATTCAAATGAATATAAATTAACACCGCACTTGGAATCGGAATTTATCTACGGATGAAGAAGTTCCAGTAAAAAAGGAGTACAGAGCGAAGGCGGTTGAATTTGGAGCCACCCACTAAGATGGTATGATCAAGTGCGGAAAGATATTTCCAAACTTGGAGTGAACAACTGGTGCCAGCTCGCACAAAGCAGAAGCGAGTGGAGGGCGGTTATAGCAGAGGCCGAGACGAAGAAGAAGAAGATGTTTGTAACGCATGGAAGGAAGCATCTCCGACCAGATAAAGTATATATATTCTTGATCAGCATGACGAGCTGAGTTGATATCGCAAGGTCCGTCTGTTTCTATGTTATCTCCTCCGTCAGTTTAAAAGCTATCTTAACCAAACTATGCACGAAGTCTTTTGGTACACAGACGCTGCACATTTGGCGGAACCGTCCGGATCGCATGACTATAGCATGTAACTGCCATAGGAACGATCGGTCAAAAAAGTAGTTATAGATATAAACTTTACTTGGTAACAATTTTATAATTTCCAGTTAGATGCAAGGCGCACTCTGAGCCACGAGATTGGAAGCGAATCGCACTCGAAGCGAGTTCTATGACACTACCATGATTAACGGCTCTACTGCACTCTTTGAGCTCCGATCAAGAAGTCATCTCTCTGGAGTGCAAGGCCTTCTTTTATAGCGGCCGCTCTGTCGTTGCCTTACGCAATGCCAAGCCAATGTCCTAACGGGTTTGATCAGTTGGCTCGATAATTATCGATATTTGGAGTTTGACCAAAATGTGCGTTTACTTTTTGAATCTTAACTGCTGTTTGGATATTAATTCTACAGGGTGGTCCATTTAAAAATTGTAATTTAATTTTGATATAAAAAACAAAAAGGGTCGATATTTTTCAAAGGTTGAACATTATTTGGAAAGGTTGATTCATGTCATTTATTTATGAAAAACAATTATGGTCAAATGACCACCACGGCTGACTTGGCAGCAGCCCATTCGATCCACCCAGTTTTTGAGAACATTTTCAATTGTTTCGGCACGTATGTCGGCAATAGCAACTAGAATCTCGTTCTTCAACTCATCAATTGTTTCAGGATTGTTTGCATAACATTTGTCCTTGACCGCACCCCAAAGAGGTGGAAATGTGCTTCATCCGAAAAGATGCTTCTTCGGTAAAATTCACCATCTTCGGCCAAACGATCTTGCGCCCAATTTGCGAACTGTAGACGATTCGGATGGTCAATTGGTTTTAGCTGCTGCACCAATTGAACTTTGTATGGCTTCATGGCAAGGTCTTTATGAAAAATTCGCATCAAAGAAGTGCGCGAAATGTACAATTGTTGAGATCGATTTTTGTTCACGCACATTTTCAGCAACCGCAGCAATATTTTCGGTCGAGCGCACCGGACGAGTACGTACACGGGTTGGTTTATCCACCAACATTCCAGTTTCACGAACTCGAAACATTTTTATTGTTAAATGTTTTATTCAAACGGACTTACCACTTTGGAAATATGTTTTTAATATTTCCCGACTTTCTTCAAGCTAATAGCGACCCATTTCGTAAATGTCAAAGTTTACTAAATATTAGTCGCTTTCCGAATGACATTTGACGTTTTTTAATATTTTTATTTTTCATCCTAGTGCTACAAGTTTTGTTAACTTATCTTACTGCACTAGTCACACAAATTATTTATCATTATTCTTAACATAGATTTATAATTAAAAATTGAAATATTAAATTGTATACATTTGAAAAATATGTTGGATTGTTATTTCTAGTACTTAATATATCTTAACTAAATTTTTATCTATTAGTTTTGTTTGTCTAGAGTTTAGACGGCTCTCTGAAGATGTGTTTTGAGGTCTGTACTAAATGTGTGTGCGCCACTGATAGTTTTAAGGTTGTGTGGTAATTGGTTCTAAAGGCGAACAGCGTTTACCAAAAAGTGTTTGTCGGAACATGCCAGTCTGTTTCTCACGCAGACAAGATTGCTGGTTCTTCTGGATGAGGTAAAGCTTAACATGTTAAACAAGTAGTCTGGAATTTGTCTGTAGATTATTTTGTGAATGAATAAAAGGACTCCATAAATATGTCTTGCAATACTATTAAAAGCTACATTTAATTTGTGTTGGCTATCAGCATCACATTTACCAAAAATTTCTATACCGTAAAAAAGTACAGCAACAACGAAAGACTTCGCAATCAGCAGTTGTATGTTTATAGGAAAACAATTCTGGGTTAGCGATAGTTGCCTAAGCAGTGCGTAAGTCTTCCCAACTGCCTTATTTAAATGATCCTGCCAGGATAGGGTTTTGTTGAAGGTTATTCCAAGGTTCTCAGCCTGATTAACATACAGTATAAATGCTCCATCTATTTCTAAATTTGTAAAGTTTTCAGTACTTAAGATCTTTTTGTGTATGTCAAGGCACTTCGATTTGATTGGGTTGATGCCAAGTCCATTTTTCTTGGCCCATTCACTAACATTAAACAGATCATTGTTACACGCATTAATTCACTGGTCAATTTGACTCAATGGACTACTAACATACATTTACATCATCTGCATACATATGGACAACACACTGGGAAGATCATTAACATACACTGTGAACAGAAGATGCCCTAAATCTGATCCCTGTGGGACTCCACGTGTAATAGGTAGAAACTCTGACATGTTTGCATTTGATACGACTGCTTGATTTCTATAGTTTAGGTATGAATGCATAACTTTTATAGCCGTTTCGGAGACGTAGCCGTAAAATATAGATTTCTTAACTAAGTTAGTAGTATTTCGTGAATTACGTTGTCAAATGCCTTACTGTAGTCAAGAAGTGTTAGTAAAGTTGCGTCGCTTTTGTCCAAGTTTCTGCGGATGTCTTCTACTATTTTAATGATTGCTGTAGTACAGCTCCTATTTTTCCGAAATCCAGACTGGTTGTTATTGAGGAGTTTATTAGTGGCTAGGAAGCTGGTTTTTTGTGTTGAAATCAGCTGCTCAAAGACCTTAGAAAGGTAAGGGAGTATGCAGATAGGCCTAAGCTCATCTTTACCCTTAGGGACTGGTATTATTTTTACAGTTTTCCATTCGGTTGGGAATGTTAAAGTGGTGATTGCTGTGTTAAAAATGTGCGTTAAGTGGCTTGTGATTTTTGGTAGCAGGATTTTTATAAATTTGGGGCTTAGGCCATCAAGGCCCACAGCATCTGACTTAATTTTTAAAGTCAAATTATGAATAGTTCAAGTTCCAAACACTAGATGGACCCCCCTGTGCTTTCCAGCTTTGAATATTATCGGTTTCCACAAAATTTTAGCCTTCAATTGCTGAGTTTGGGATATAACTCAGCTAAGAATTAAATTATATAAATTATTCAAGCTGCAAGGGTATATAAACTTGGGTGGAGCCGAAGTTAGCTTTCCTCTATGTTTTGTTTTAAATTTTATCAAACAGATTTGCAACGCTTTTTGAAATCGCATGACGTTTGGTCGGAAAATGGATATTGGTATGCAAAAGATTTGATTTTAAAGTTAGCGTACTTAAACTCTGAAATTTCAAGTATTTGCAACAGTAAAAGAACTTCGGCACATACAGTTTTGGTTTCGTAGTACATAATAAATCCAAGTTCAAATTGATTAATGCGAGTTTTTTCCCAATTTCTTCTCAATTTCAATGGAAACAATTTGTAAAAATTTCATAGCATACTTTTTTGGGGGCCAGCAAAAAAAATTCACAAAACCAGCCACAAAATAGTGAGCTGTTATTATTATTAATTATGACACAAACACATGCACACATGCTTGTTTTTGTTTTTTTATTAATAATATTTAAATTTTATTTATAAATGACTTTGATATTAATAACAATTAAACTTACACGGCAATTAGTGGAGAGTGAGGCTTAAGTTTGATATAGTTCAGCATTTCCGGACACGCACAAGCACACGCATAGAGCTAACTACATGCATATGAATGGTTGCGTGAGCGAGGGCTGTCTGATGAGTAGGAGTAAGTGAAAGAGTCAAGCTGTTAGCAATTCTCAATCCTCCCTCTGCCCGCATCATCTTTGTGTAGTTAAAGACAAAATTGTGTTGCATCGTTAGTCTAATTGCATTTTCCTAGGCTACAGTAACAACAGACTCCCACACTCTCTCTCCTACACCATGTAGACAAGTGCATGCATGCGTGAATGTCACCAGATTTTGTTGTAGTTGTTTTTGTTGGTCTGAGCAACCTACTGACAATGTCTGTTCACAGTGGCTGATTGCATTTTTTGTTTTTTTTTTTTGTTCTTTTTTGGTTATTAAGACGATATGCCTTTTCTCTGGACTTTTGTGGCAACACTGCAATGTCAACGCCATCATCTCATCTATGGATGTACAAGTATGCTGGACTACACCTAGCAAACACACACACACACACACACACACTTGCACTTGCCATGCATGTAATAACTAGTCGTTTTGCAACGTTTATTTCATTGTATAATGCTTAGAGTGGGGTAGGAGAGGGAAGGCTTCCAAGTCTAACTTTTGACTTTTGATTTCTCTGGCCTAAATGAACCTAACCAGTAACAGCATATAAGCAACGACCAGTTGAACACCCTTGAAATTTAGCTACTATTGAATAAACTATCGGGTTTCGGAAATGGGTTTACACAAAGCGACTGTAGGCAAAGCTAAAGCAATCCTGAAAGTCTATTGTAAATAGAAATGGGAGGTTCTTGAAACAGCTGTACAGAAAATCAGTCTTCTTTGGGCAACTTTTCCATTCCAGAGCATACCCTCGGATACTGTATTCCAACATCAGGCTGCTGCTTTTCTGCCTTCACACAAATGTGTCGCATTCAAATGAAGCAAAACCGTATTGTGTCTCCAGTCACGCCCTCAAAAGAACACCTCCCCTGCCCACCCCCCCTTTGAAAAACCTCTGTACAACTCAGCTGTTGGCACATTTCGTTGTAGATTTTTGATATTTTCATTACGTGCAGCTGCCAGTTATGTGTGTGAGTGTGTGTGTGTGTGTGCGTGCGTGTGCTGAGGGAGTATATAAAATCTTGTACATGTTAGTTGGCCCTGCCACTTGTACAGATTTTTACTAGCTTAATCTCTGTTGACTGAAAAAAAAATCACAGGAAAGAAATACAGAATAAAAGGTGAGAAAGAGGACGTATTTCACACAAATCTGTCATTGTGTCGAGCTATATAATTAAAATTAGTACAAGATGTGGCCAACGATAACTGGAATGAAAAGACAAGCAACTTTAAAAGAGTTTTAAAACATTTAAGATATGAGGCCAGAAGTGAAAGGGTATAATTTCCGCAAAAGTAACCAATCCAATTCCGCTCAGTGGGCACATTCAGCAGATAAGTTCGATTAATGATTACTGATGCTTGAATGTTTTTGATAGCAGGCTTAAAGATGAACACATGAACTAACAGGTAGAACTCCTAAATTCTGCTGGAATGAAGAATTGAAGCGTCTAAATCGAATTTTCAGCGCTTCCCAGTCCAAGGCAATCAAATTTCCATGTATTGGAAACCTTGAAAAAGCCTTTAGGGACCGTGAGCTCAGGAAGAATGCTGTCAGAAAGGCTAAGCGGGAATCATATCAAACCAAAATTGATGAAATCAATGAACAACCTTCGTCAAAGAAAGCATGGCGCTTTCTTTCAAACCTTAAAGGTTTGGGAAAGTCGCAAAAATCAGAGTGGGCTGTGTCAATGAGTAGGGATTATCTCGACTTTCTTAAAAGTCAAGTTCCAATCTCGTCTCTGACACTTCCATCTCTCAACCATACCTGCCTCTTACACATGTCGTTTTTCACTCTTGACGAGATGGCTTTAGTCATCAAAAATAAAAAGTCTACAGCTGGTGGTCTTGACGGTGTTACGTATGAAATGATTGCTGCACTTAATAACGAAGCTGCAGAAAAGCTTTTGACATGCTTGCAACGAACTGTATAATAAATGTGAGGTACCTGATCAATGGCGGTCCATTAAAATATGTCCCATCCCTAAACGTGGTAAAGATTTTGAAGATATCAAGAATTTCAGACCCATCTATGGTATGGTCAAAAACCGACTCACAGCTTTTTTGGAGGATCAAAAAATTCTGCCATATAGATGCTATGCTTACAGAAAAAGGAAAAGTGCAGCGATGTGCATAAACGACTTAATTTCATCAGTAAGGTATCTGAAATCAAAATCTGCTAAAGTAGTAGTGGCTAATTTGGACATAGAAAATGCGTACAACTGCGTCAATTTGGCTCTCTTGTATCGTACTTTGGTGGCTGAAGGGATCCCGCAACATTTTGTTCAGTGGATTATTCATTTTCTATCTGTCAGATATTTAAAACTCGGTGGTGAAATGGAGGTGGTGAGGGATGGATTGCTTCAAGGTAGCTGTCTCTCTCCCGTTCTTTTCAATAGTTACACCAAGCGTCTACATCAGATTCAAGATTCACACACGCAAATTTTTCAATATGCGGATGATTTCATTATAGTGTCAAGCAAGCGATCTTTCAAATTAGCCGAAGAAAACCTTCAGGATAAGTTGGAAGATGTTTACCTTCTTTGTAAAGACATTGGACTGAGCTTTAATGGGTCAAAATCCTCTGTTATGCCTTTCACACCTTATAGCAGGACTGTTATTGACATTAAAATTGACAATCAGGCTGTAGTCATGGTAAGAGAGTTTAAATTTCTTGGTAGAATCATATCTTTGAACATGTCTGACAAAAAACAAGTTGAAAAGATCAGAATCGAGTCAAAGGCTGGTTTAAATCTTTTACAGATGGCCACTAATATTAAAAGTGGTCTAAGACCACATATTGCCACAAACATCTATCGTTCATATATCAGGTAAAAATTGGAATATGATATAACCACAATGGCCAACTTCAATTCTGGAAATCACAAAAGACTGGCAGCGAAGCAGTCTTCAGCACTTCGGCGGTGTGTTGGGGTCCCCTTTTCGCACAAGCTGATGAAATGCCCCCAAAATACAGAGCGCTGTATCTCACAGTCAAAAAGCTGTTCAAGATCAAATGTCTAAATCATGATCTGTATCTAAAATACTCAAGTGATTCCAATGTTAACTCCTCCTATGCTTTTGTAGCCAACCAATTCAAAAATATTCTGAATGACACCATATCTCCAAATCAATATACTTTCAATGAGCGCATCAAAGTTCATCATAGTCCATTCAAAGAAAACAAATCAAATATTTCTAATGAACAAATATTAACAACATACAATGAAATCATACATAAGCTTCGTTCTGAACAATACCATATTTTGGCTTCAGATGCATCAGTATCCATCTGTGATAATATGATTGGTGTTGGCATCTGTGATATCATCAGAAACAAAACCTTTACATTTAGTACAAATCGAATATAAGAATGTCGTCTACAATGGCAGAACTAGTAGCAATAAAACTTACTTGTCACTTAGCCAAAAGGCTTGCCATTTTAACAGACAGCCTGGGTGCTCTTTTCTCACTAAAATCCTCAAAATCAGATTCTTATATTGTTGCAGGCATACATAACCTGCTAACATGGCCTGATCTCGTAACTGTTGATCTCTTTTGGGTGCCTTGTCATAAAGGCATCAGTATAAATGAACAAGCTGATCTTGCTGCCAAAGTTGCCATTTTAAATGGCACAACTGTTAAGTTAAAATACTCAATCGGAGAGGCACTAAGAGAAATCAAGAAAGAGATTTATAGTTTGTGGAACAATCATTACAAGGAAGCTTCCACTATATCTGGAGGTTTCTTTTTTAAATTGTTTCCAAATGTACCAATCTGTCCGTTGCATAAGAATGTTAAATGGAATGCTAAGGATATTAAACTAATCAACAGGCTTATGGCAAATCACACTTATGATAATGTCTTCTATCGCAAATGTAATTTCATTGACTTAGAGTTAAATATAATTTTTTTTAATAATTTTTCATCAACTAAAGATTTATTACTCTCAGGCGTTGTCCAAAATATGAGAGAATTAGCTGACTTTGTACACAAAGCCAAGTTAACTGTTTGATATTTTTTTTAAATTATCCGCTGTAAAACATGTCCTGTGAAACCGTGATTAATACTATACCAGACTGTCTTCAAATTAATTTGTCATGGTTTTTATCACTCGTGACATTTTCAAATATTATACAAATCGATTGTGTCGCGCACATTATCGATATCATTACCTGGTCACTGTTTGGAAAAAGGACCAACCCCCGTCGCTAGCGCAGCGATAAAGTCAAAAATAAAAAGCCTTAAAGATATTCTGTGGCTTTAGTTCTATATCATAACAAAATCCCTGGGACAAATAAACTTTAATATATACATGCACTAATAGAAAATTCTATGCGAAAACTTACATACAAAATAAAAGTAAAATGTTCATATGCTTTATACACAGAGAAAAAATAACTACACGAAAATGTAGGATTTTCAACCCATAACGTTTATCACTTCAACACGTGGCGTGCGGCTTTTCTAATTGAATAGAAATTACATTGAAATTTTATTAAAATCAGGGAATCAAACCGAATCGTATTTCGGTTCCGGTTCTGGTACGTACCAAAACTTATGTTTCGGTAATAGGTTCTGTTTTGGTTCTAACATTATTTCGGATTGTCATTTCGGTATACCGCACAGTGGTCGGTCTTGTATGGAATCGGCGGCCAAAAATTCTTTCAGAAGAGATATAAGAGTGAAACTTTGGTCGCAGCTTTTGAAAATTCTTATAATGAAGAAATCATTGAATTGTCATGCTTACACAGCTTCAAACCCATCTCGCAGCCACCCACATCCACCAAAACAAAAAAAAAAGTAAAATAGAAAAAGTGAAAAAAACTCATTTTTTATAATTTATTACAAATTTACCATAAGATACCAAATTAGAGTTATAAAAAATGAATTTAAGAAATAAACAGATAAAAAATGATGCAAATTAACAAGTTAAGATTGATTTATAATATATTTTTTCTGGCTTGGTAATTTTCTCTGCCCAGTTAGAAAAGGATCCGAGCTCAGGAGTGAACGATTAAGCAAATTTGTTGCGACACTTGAAATCTTACGGCTGTGATGGAGTCGATTCATTTTAACATCTTTCTATTTAGACTTAGCCTCTTTTTTTTAGCTCTCTCCAATCTATACTACTTAGTGCATGTTCAATACGCTTGCAGTTTGCTTACATTTCGCTAATTTTATTTGAAATCGTCAAATCATTTCTTCATTTCAATTTCTAATCTCTGTTTTAGGTCTTCGTGTGCATTTTTAGCCTTTTCAGCAACCGAACCATTTTCCAAACACCACGAGAGTTCGTTTTGATAAGATGTGCCTATGTATATATATGAAAAAATCGTTAAATGATATTAAGAAAGAGATAATAGTTTAAAAAACCAAGCACAAACACATATTGAACCCAAAACATAAAGAAATCAAATACATATCAACAGCAGTAACACAACGCACAACTTAAGAATCCAAAAACAAGGCACATGAAAAAACATTGTAATATCACCTTTTTATATCGTTTGTAAGACAAAGAGCGGCAAAAAGCTGCAGCTGAAATTAACAGTATAAATTCTTAAGACATTAACTAATATTAATAAAAAAAGTCCCATTGGGGGGATCGCAGGGGAACACAACTTTAACTTTATCTGAAATGTAACTATTTGACTGTGTACATCACTAACAATGACACTGGGGAAAACATTAATTTTATAACAAAACCACAACGTGTTATAGCATGAAACAGGCTTAAACATATAGTTTATATCTCACTTTTTAATATTCAATTTAATTTGCGGCGATTCGAAGTGATTTAATATTTTAATTAAGTTTTGGAAGAAAGAGTTAATTTTCATGCGTCTCATAGAGCAAAATCCACGTCTCAATACTCTCTCTCTCTTTTAAAGCTATTTGTAACGGGACCGGTTACAATAGAGCAAAAACCACTTTACCATTTAATTGCTTGTTCTATGAGGAAATAGTGATGACCTTTTGGAGGCAAACTTTTGACTTTGATTTTTTTTATTTTTGGCCTATGAAATCGACCACTGTATACCGGTACGTACTGGTATGTACCGTTAAAATTTAAATTTTTAAACCAAGACAAGACTAAGCAACCTACACACACACAAATTTGGATGTATTCGATTTACATCAATGTTCAATTGTATTCGCAGTTAGCTTCCATCAAATATTCTCAAGTTTGTATTCATTTTATGATTAAAATCATATTTTTTATTGGCTATTTGTCTTGTGTTTATCCGAATTTTTAGAGGAGGCGTATAAACGTCGGCCTGAAAAGTTATACTACGCTTACGTGGGTAGCGGAAACAGCAAGAAGAGCTTTTGATAGCTCCAAAACACTGTCAAATTTTCATCTTTCCAACTTTGTACTTTACGACTGTCGGATCTCAATAAAACACGATTTTCGAGTTTATAATACAGAAGTATTTGCAATATCGTGTAAACAATTTCGCATATAGATATCTTTTATACTCTCCCAGCGATTTTTTTATTTATTTATTTTGTTTCAAAATTTTCTCTCACCCTTCGTAAATTTGGCAACTTAATTTAGATTGTGTAGATATTCTCATAACTTATCTGTTTATGTAAGTTTGAATTCAGTTGTAATGTGTCTGATTACCCTGTCACACTTTTTTATACTCAAAAAAGTTGACAGAGTTGAGACCAACAAATTCCGAAAGGGTGTGATGGTAGTATAAAAACCCTGTCTTGGTAAAAAGTAAAATTGGCTAAAACAACACCTCCAGGAGGGGGAGGGCCAGGGACAAGCTTCTCTCAATCTCTTGGTGTGTGTGCTTATAATTTTTCGCACAAGAGAAAGGGACCTACAGTTTAACGCCGAATCCGAACGACAATAGTTAGAGAATTTTTGCTTTTTCATGGCTAGTTACTTCACAGCTGGCGTCAGTAGCTGGTGAAGGTGATCGGGTGTGTAAAAGCTTTTTTCTAAAGAAAGAAAAAACTTTTTCTATTAGATGGTCCGAGGCGGGAACGAACCCACAACCTCCCGCACCAGCCGCCACACATACGACTGGTACACCACGCCCGACCATTAAAACCCTGTCTTGGTTTGGTCTGATTAACTGCCGTTTTCTTTTAATTGTACTTTGAACTTTTCAGCTTCAGAGTAGGATTAACGATTCCATATCTCGTAAATTATTATGAATTTTGCTTTTAAATCTTTAACAAAGTTGTTGCTCTTGGCTTGGCCTACAAAATTTTTTTTTTGTAGCAAATCAAAAAAATTAAATCTTAATACTCAAAATTACAAAAGTAGCCCAAAAAATCCAAGTTTTGACCACTTTTCTACAGTTTTTCAACTTCATATTGAAACCCGTTTCAAATTTGGACAAGTAAAACAGCACAAAGTTGTAGCTTAGACCAAAATAAACAAACCGTTAGAACGAACCAACTTCATTTAGTTACTCTTTCATATTGTTATAGGCCCTCAAGTACGTACAACTGTCATAAAAACTCGAAAAAACGAACATTTTCGGTAAAAAAGGAAAAAAGGAAAAAAAATATTAAATTTTTTATTTACAGTTTTTAAGTAATGTTTTCTTACTATTTTCTTGATTTAATACAAAACAATCGAAATTTTTTACTGTGTCGGCCAATTGGTACCAAAAATTGCCATTTTTCGAGTTTTGGTTTCAATTCTTCATGCTTAAGGGCCCGTAACTATCCAATCGAATCAAGTTGGTATGTTCCAATCGTTTGTTTATTTAAGTCCAAGCTACGTGTCCTGCATTGCTTAGTCAAATTCGTTACAGTTTTCAAAACAAAGTTGAAAAATAGTACAAAATGAGGGGACAACATGATGATTTTAAGACATTTTTGCAATTTTGAGTATAAAGATGTGACTTTTTTGACTTGCTACTTAGAAATGTTTTGTAAGCCAAACCAAGAGCAACCACTTCCTCTCAGACGAAAAAGTGAAATTCCAAATAGATTACGAGATATTGAGTTGCAGGTCCCAATCAGAAGCTGAAAACTTTAAAGTTCAATAAAAAGAAAACGGCAGCTAACCAATCCAAACCCAGCGAAGGTTTTTGTACTACCAACATACCCTTTCAGAATTTTATTAGTCTCGACTCTATACACTTTTTAGTGTTGCAGAGTGTTATGGGCGAATTGTTTTGTGGTGATATTAAATATGTTTGGTGTCAAGTTTATTGAATGGGAGGTAGTTGCACAGTTAGTATATTGGTCTGTTGGGAAGTTCTCTAGGGAAAAGTTTTTTTTAATGCGTCGTCTTACTCTACTTCCTGCTTTCTTTCGTCTGCGCAGGAGTCTACTGGCTAGTGTGTTGGGGTGACTTCTTAGTCTCTCCACGTAATCACCTGCCTGTACACAGAGCTTTCTCAGATGGGATTTCGCAGCTATTCCATATACTTGGATCCCATCCTATGATAGCTTTGTATATATGCACCTTATTTCGGAGTGAGAGTTTGTTTCTGCTAGAGAGAAGCCATCCCACTTTCTTTACTCTGCCATATAGTGACCTTACAAGCGCGTTGATATGGGAATTTTTTTTTTTGTTATTCCCAAGTATTTATGTCCAGGTAAGTGACGTAATAGCTGATTGTTGAAGAATACACCTGGACATTCATCATGACGAAGTGTATATGTTACACTGACATATAGCTAGGTTAAGCTCAATGTTCCATCGTTTCTCCCATCTGGAATTAAAATTGCATTGGACTTAAATTGAATTGCAATTAAATAGAAATGGTTATTGCATTTTATTGAAATAAAATTTAAAGAAGGAATTGAATTGAAGTTGAATTACAATGGCATCGAAATTGAATAGAAATTGCCCTAATATTGAATTGATGTTGAAATGGAAACTGAAGTAGAAATTAAAGAATGATTCGTATTTCAACTTTCCCCAGCCACCTTCAAAGAATAAAGCGGTCCATAACGAATCTGAGAATCAGAAGAAGTCCAGGCCATTGTTAACAGCTTTTGGTGTTGAGTGTATCCAAATTCAAAAACCTTGGCATCTGTTTAGTTGCGATTATTTAGTGTTTCTTGCTTAAAATTTCGTTTAGGAACTGTCAGCTGGTGACATCAACTGAAAGGTTCTTGGAAACCGAAATTGCTGGATTGCCACTAAAAGCAAATGCAACCTTTTACCCCTACCCACAGTTGATTAACAATGTTGCCCAGTTCTCAAATCCCTCCACCCTCACGACACGATCATGGCACATCACTAATTAGTGATGAGTGTGCGCCGCAGCGTGCGCTTAAATTTCAGGTTGGTGGGGCACAAAAACTGACGTTGACATTCCACTAACAGTGAAATTGTTTTCCAAATCCTAAGCTTGCATGTTAGCCACAAGCAACAACAGCCCCTGGGGCAAGTGGGGCGGGGCGGGTGAGTGCGACAACCACGAAAGCGAATGAATGGAAATGAATGCGACACTAGGACGACGACACACTAGGCCTGACCGTTTTCAGCGCCATGGCTGCCATACATCACACACGTCCATGTCCGACATTCACGTCCATGTGTGGTAAATAGTGAACTGTTCGCTTTCGCTGGCCAGCCACATTCAAATCCACGTTTTTTGTAGCTACCCTAGCCCAAGGGCGGGTGACTAATCTATAATAAAGGGTTTGGAGCAGGACTTCTTTACAAAAAAAACACGTATTTTCCGTTTTGACAACACCTTGAAAAATCACAAACAACAAGCAAACTTAAAAAAAGTGAAACCAAAAATTTAGAGAAAATATCATGGAAAGTGTATTCACAAATCCATGTAGTTAAATCTGGGAACTGTCCCGGGGGATTAAAACTGCCGGATGCAGTGCGGAAATCAAAATGCTATGGCGGCCAGGCGGCAGTGGACGTAAACGAAACGAATCGGAATCGGACAAGGCGGACGGTAACAGCAGTTTAAATGGCAACTAATCGCAAAAACGTAGAGTCAGAGGAGTGCAAATGGTCCTGGTAGGCCTTGGGCACGTTTAGATAGCCATGTGGAGGTGTTTGCATAATGAATGAGCCAGCGCCAACAGTAACATCAACTGCGGCTTTTTCAATTGGAAACCGGTTGGGCGAAAAGGGACGGGCGACCTCGGTTCACGCACAAGACAATGAAATCAAACGACAAACGCAAATGCGATCAATTACAGTTTCTGAATTTTAACTGAAATTGCAATTGTTGTGCATTTGCGGCTCCGTTGGTTACAGTTGGCCAGTAGATGGTGGTCGGGGTCACCACCTTCGGAGCTTATGCAAATGCAAGCACTGTCTGCCTCACAAATTATGACCTATCAAATTCCGGTTGCTCGGACGCCCGTTGACATTGCGCCGGCAACAAGTCATTATTGTAATTATGTTAATACTCATATCATAGCCACAGTCTGAACACATCTCCTCCACATGCAGATGCACAAAGCTCCAGCTGTGTACGTGCTCCAGGGAATGATGACAGCCACATGGCAACTTCAACTGTCCGGAAGTCTGTCAATTTGCGCATAATTTGTTTATGAGCTTCACACACTACTTCAAATCTCAATTCATTGCCCAGGCCCAGACTCGCCCTAAGCTATTTCAGTACTGTTCAAAGTGAAATATTGTAAGCCAATTTATGGGCAGCACTTGGGTTGAATGGGCGTGGAGAAGCCATATCTGGGTACTGCATAATTTGAAGGCGAATCAGCCGCAGTATTCCATCAATCAGCAACTGCATGGGATAACTTAGCAGTATAAGCCCTTTTCAATCAGTCTTAACAAAAAACATTGATCTTTTACAAACGACTTCTACAGCGACAAAATTGAAGAAGCTGTAACCAAACCGTTGGGTTCAGCGTCACGAGTCTGTACTGGTGTTTCTGGAACTTCAGACAGCAGTTATTGTTTCTCTAGGCGAAATTGCAAAATGGGATGGCAATTCGAGTGCATCGTTGGCACATCAATTGGGTACATTGATTAAAACCCCAGAGTTTCAGTGTGCCATATTCGCAGTCACATTGCCACTTAGCCAACTTCTTCAAACTGAATCAGCGGATCTGGAAACAGCGATGAAATATACAAAGACCCTTACAGCCGAACTGGAAGATATGCGCAAAAATGCTGAAATTGTGTTTGAAAACATATTTTCTGAGGTTTCAGCGTTCTGCACCGAAACTTGCATTTCTATTGTGATTCCTAGACGCTTATCAGGACTGATAAAAGGTAGCTCCGACCAGACAAAGTCAAATGCATCCGCAAAGGTTAAAATATTTCTGCCATTTTTGGATTCTGCATTGTCACAGATTAAACCATAAATTAGTGTTTTTTGGCTTTAGATGCATTCAAAAATAAAGTCAAAATTGGAGCTCGGAGGATGACAGCAATGCAAAAAGAATTTTAGATCGCTACGCTAGATTTGTTACCTGCTCAACTGCTGAGGGAATTCCCGAAATAAAACTTTAGAGACGACACATGGCCAACGCTTTGTATCCAAAAACCCTGAAAGAAGCAATGCAGAAAACTGACGCGGTAGTGTTCCCAAATGTTTATATTCTGCTGCAAATATTCATGGCATTGCCAATTACAACATCGGCTGCCGAAATATCTTTTTCTTCTTTGAAGATTTTAAAAACATATTTGCGGAATTCAATAGGTGAAACCCGTTTGAATGGACTGGCCCTTTTATTGATTGCTATTAAATAAGTAGATATAACCAAAGATTTATAGAAATAATAGATGACGCATGTGACACACAAAAAACGATTTTCTTGGGAGCTGACATTGGATCCCAATAGCTGCTTTTACTAGGAATATATGTATTGAAATTTACCTATACGTTTTAATAAATGGGTGTTGGCTGAGAGCAAAGATTTATAGATATTATAGATGATGCATGTGAAACAAAAAAATGATTTTTATTGGAAATTGACATTGGATCCCAAATAAAAATAATAAAAAAGTTTGTATGAGATGCGGTATCTATATATGGAGTGTCTTTGATATAACTTAAATCAACAATTTAGTTAGAAGTCGTCAAATACATATATTAAATACTGTACTAAAAAAGTATTGATTAAAAAAAATTTGTTAGGGGCAGGGACAGCTTATCAGAAATGTATAAATTAAAAAAAAAATGTGCTCAGAATTGATGTGGTTATCAATTTGGGATAGGTTCAAAAACATCGGAGCTGTAGAGTTGCAGAGTCAATATTTCGAAAATTTTTGCATTTGGGCTTTAGTTATGACAGGAAAAAAATTTATCCTAATCGGTTGATTGGTTCCCGAGAAATTTGGGTTAAGGTGCGTCAAGACATGATAAAAAAAATCACCAAAAATTTCAAAATAAAATTTATTTTAAAAATCAGCTTTTTGGAAAATTAAAAACGTTTTATGACTTTATTTGAAGTTTTTTGATAAAAAAAAAAACATGGAATTTTTAACAAGAAGGCCAAGCTAACTTCATCTGTGCCGAAGTTTTTATACCCTTGCAAATGCCGTTTTTGAAATGTCAGAGTTTAAAAATGCTTACATAAAAATCTAAAAATTGTTTAACTAATAGCCTATTTCCACTGGCTTCATTTCTTATCATTTTCGTTTCTAAAAATGATGCTGTTTCCATTGACAAATCTTCATCATTTTGATATTCGCAATGCCACGTTGACAAAAACAGCTGAATGGTTTGATTTAAGCAACAGGCGCCGCTTTCAAACTCACGGGGAGTTTTTGCAGTATTTACCCAAAAAAAGACATACTCGGCAGGAAAGCAATTACCCTGGGCGAACGCATTGTTAACGCCCTGAATTATCAGCAGAAAGCTAAATACACAACTTATTTTGACTAATTTATATTATAAACAAAATTGCGCCTACTTTTTAAATTCAAATCCACATTTTATTGGTGATGACACTTTCTATTTCCAGCGAGTAACGAGTAGTGCCAGAGAGTAGCGAGTACTTTTTAAAAAAATACCAAATTCCTTCGTGGGGAATGCCATCATTTTGGAGAAATGATGGAAATGAAGGGCAAAATGCAACAACAATTTGTATGGAAGAAATGATATAATTTTCTTCATTTCTTGTCATTTCAAGAAATGAAGCTTCATTTCTTTGGTGGAAATAGGCTATAAAACCCATTTTCCAACAGATAAACATTTGATTTCGACCAAATTTCGCGAATCTTTTTGAAAACATATCAAATTAACAATCGCGGAGTTTAAGAAAGATAAAATTTAAAAAAGAAATATTTTTTCTTACTAAGACTCATTTTCCGACCGATCGGTCCTATGGCAACCATAAGATATAGTCACCCGATGTCGATCAACTTTTTCAAATTAGTTTGAAAGCGTTTAATATTAAGAATCCCCGACTTTAAGAACGATTTGCTTGAAAACAAAAAAGTTTTTTCACTAATACCCATTTTCCGACCGATCGGCCCAATGGCAGCTATAAGATATAGTCATCCGATTTTGACCAAAATTTGCAAATATGTTTGAATACATATAATATTAATAATGGCCGAGTTTTAGAGACGCTAGCATTGAAAACAAAAAAGTTTTTTTTACTAAGACCCATTTTCCGACCTATGGTTCCTATGACAGCTATAAGATATAGTCATCCGATCTTGACCAAAATTTGCAAATATGTTTGAAAGCATATAATATTAACAATGGCCGAGTTTAAGACCGCTAACATTGAAAACAAAAAAGTTTTTCTCACTAAGACCCATTTTCCGACCGATGGTTCCTAGGGCAGCTATAAGATATAGTCATCCGATCCGGTTGGTTCCGACATATTAGCAGCGTGCAGTAAAAAGAAAACTCTGTGGAAAATTTCAGCTCGATAGCTTTAAAACTGAGAGACTAGTTTGCGTAGAAACAGACGGACAGACAGACAGACGGACAGACAGACGGACGGACAAAGCTCAATCGACTCAGCTCATCGCCCTGATCAAGAATATATATAGTTTATGGGGTTGGAAATGAATATTTCTATGCGTTGCAAACTTCTGGGCAAAATTATAATACCCTTTGCAAGGGTATAAAAAATGTGCTCAGAATTAATGTGGTTTTTTTTGGTCAATTTGCGATAGGTTCAAAAACATCGGAACTGTAGGGTTGCAGAGTCAAAATTTCGAAAATTTTTGCATTTGGGTTTTAGTTATGACAGGAAAAAAATTCATCCTAATCAGTTGATTGGTTCCCGAGAAATTTGGGTTAATTTGCGTCAAGACATGATAAAAAAAATTACCAAAAATTTCCAAGAGTGTCGATGAACATTTTGTTCATATACGAAGGTCAGATGTTGCACTTGTAGTTTGTCCCTGGTTTTGTTTTGATTGTTTATACATATGTTTAAGCGTTTCGAAAGCGATATGGAGCAGTCCTATCGATATACACTTAAACGTATATGTGTATACGTAGGTGTGAGAGCGGCACAATAGCAAGAGCGCCATCTACCGTTGTCTATTTTTTTATGGGAAAATATATTATATATATTTTTCAGCGTGGACCGGTGCCTGGAATAGGACCGGCCACGATATTCTTTGGTGCAGGGACCGAGATTAGACCAATCTCGGCCTGATTTTTATGATCCTGGTGGTACGCAGAAAACCAGGCTGGACTTCCTTCTCCATTGTGGCCAGGATCCTCGCCGTGTATGAGACTCGACCCAGGATTCAGATACGGATCGTTGCGGCCGCAACCCAGGTTGGCCGAAAATTAAAGCTGTAAGTCGGTTCCAATCCAGTGGTGGCAAAGTTTAAAGCCAGGACTTCGAGTCTGAGTCTACAACCGGTGCTCACTATATCCACTGAATGATAATTGTTCACTTACAACTAGAGGAGTAAAACTAACAGTCTAAAAGCTCATAGCACTCGCAACATTTGTGCATACAAATTGAAGGGTGCTCGCCCACGACATGGATATACATATGAAACGTTATACATATAAATCTACACCAAACGTTAAGACTTAGAATATTTACAAAGATTTACGATTAGTTAGAAATTATATTCAGACACCTACCTCATACCACCTACCTCTCAAAAAATCAAATACTATTCCATTTAATATTGTATACCATAACTATAGTTTAAAATCCACATTTTCATACTGACCTTTTCACATATATTTCAAATTACCGTTTAGACACCTATTTTGATGTCGATTACAGACACATATTCAAATTTACATATATTTAAAACCCCATATACAATTATGCGTTCCTTGTAAGTGCGACATGAGTCTAGTCTAACCTTTTTGTTTGTTCTGCCGAGACTATAATTATTTAAGATAAATTCACGTTAAACCCATTCTGACCCAATTGGAGCTCCGTTAGGGTAGGTTTTGGGGGATGGCTTAGTTTCCATTTTGATAAAATTCGTCGGGAATGGTCGGAGATTAGATAGGTTGCTAGACACGTAAAGCAAATGAACATTTTGCAAGAAATTTTGAATGTACATAAATTAAATTTAGTCTGAGAGGTTGATTTTTGTCAGCCCGAAAGCAGCGTCCGTAACACAAAAAAAAAAAAACTATTTTTGTAGAACATATTGTCAGATTGGCTTGAAAGTTGTACGGAATGTTTTTAAGACCCTAATAGAACGTTTAAGCAAGTTAAATATATCTCAAAAAAAAAATTTCCAGGGGTAGATCCTACGCTTTACTACCCCTCCCCCCCTGGAAAAATCCTGCATAGCCACTGGTCGGAGATGCTTCATTCTATGCGTTACAATCAAGGGCGTCAAATACAGAACTAGCTGCTGCCAAATTTGAGCAGAAGTCGTGAATTTTTGGATCGGTTTAATTTGCCAGCTTCCTTGCAAATTGATAATGTAATATAGCATATGTATAAGGAAACATGAGGAAGGTAAAGATTTTGGTTAGCTGCACTCTTTCTTTCTCGTCGTTAGCGACAGTGCGACGAAATATACATATGTAAAATGTTCATTGTAATAAATAATAAATATAATGTATATCCTGAGAAGATATATCATGGTGGTTAACACTGCGAAAAAATTATATATAAACTTTTGCAACAATTACTTAATATTATTGAATAATTTAAAAAGTTATTAAATTATGATTTTGATAGACACGGTAAAATACTTTTCAGAAATCATGTTTTTTAATCCTCATCGGAATACTCATCCAAGCTGTCATCAGAAGAGTCATCCAAAATATTGGACTCTACACACAAAAAAAAAACGTTGGTAAATGCAACATTTTTCATTGGTAAATTCACAAATTTCCGTCTTTAATTTTCGCCCATTAGTTTTTCCATTTAAAATCAAAATGTCTGCACTTTTGATTTCTGTTTATATAGAAAACAAGTTAAATGTTTGCGCGCTGCTATTATTATTACTTTTATTATTTATATTATACCGAAAAACAACGAATTAAATTTTATTAAGTGAAAAAACAATCAGTATAAATCGGCTAATCAAAAAAAAAAAAAAAATTTAATAATTGAGAAAAAGGCCATAACTCTGGAACTATTCAGTTTCCCATTTAGAGGTTAATACAGTAAATTCCTGGATACAAGACCAAATTTTGAGAAAAAAATTTAAAAAAACGTCCCTTTCGCGGCAATTAATTTTTGTTTTCTTATTTCCGCGATTTGGTAACCAAAAAAAAATTGAAATAATTTTTAAGTGTTAGTAATTTGAAAGTTTGGTATCGCATGTACATTTACAGATTTTTTAAATATTTTTTTTTACCAATGGCTTTGGATGGCAATCAATTGAAAATAATTAAATTTTTTAAGAATCTTAATTTTAAAATCATTAAAGTAGTAGTAGTTTATTTTATTTGTTTCTGACATTGGCCATAGTTTGCCGTCAGTCATATGTACATCTTAAGGTATTATTTTAATTTGGTTGAATTTTTTTGATATTTATTTAGTTGTACAAGAATTCTGTTGTAATTGGCTGTCTATATCTTAACGCTTCGAAAATATAACTAGCCAGTGCACAGTGGGCCAGCTTGTATAGAGTGTGTGGCCAAAAATACTTCGGGCAAACATATGGACTTGATGCTTTGCCCACGGCTTTAAAAAATTGTTAGAAATAGGTTTTGACAAAATGGGCGTGATTTAACCCTTGTACTCCCACCTTTACCACCCCATTTCATATTTTGTAAGAAATAAATTTTATTAATACGACGGCTATATGAGTTTTTCTTTTTGTTGGTTTGTTTTTGCAATTAAAGATTTAGTTTAACATTATAAGATAAGAAATAGAAATAAAGAACTTAAATAAAAAACTAAAAAACAACATTAAATAAAATTTAAACAAACAAAAAATTAAATATATAGATGAAATCATAGACTTTTAAGTTAATCCAGTAAAGAAATAACAGATATTGGTAAAATAGACTTGTGCTTGAATGGTAATTTACGCTGTCCCGTTATAAGAGGATCTGAACTTATTAAAAAACCGTATTTGTTGAAACACGCGAAGTTTTACGCGTGTGTTGTAATCGGAATTTTTTAATATCTTTGATTCTTGCCTCAGCAGCTTCTTCAGAGAGCTGTCCAATAGATACCAGTGCATGTTTTATGACGTCAGAAGAATGAATTAATATCTTGTGAACGGTTGCTGGAAGGTAGTAGTACCATGAATATTTTCTTGTCAGCTCCCTAGCGGTACCCAGGCCACATGATCGAAATTTTTCTGTATTCATTTTGTACCCTGAAGACAAAGCTTGCAATAGTATTGCACATCTCTCTATTAACTCTTTATCAAGACCAGTTATTTCAGCAGACATACCAGAATTATTAAAAAATCGTCTTGCAGAGGTTCTACTCGCTATAATCTTTGGCTTGTTGACTATTAAGCCCATTTTTGCTCGAAACTGTGATGAATATCTCGTTTTCTCTTTGTAAATTCAGCTTTTCCTTTTGAGGACCTAATTTGCCATACTTTTAAGTCAAGTCTATATAATAATAAATGCGTGCAAAGGTGACAATCCAACCTCATACCGATCTATTTTAACTTTTTTTTGCAGACATTTTTCGATATCGTTCATTTCGGTGGGTTTTGCACTACATATGTAGCATTTTGCTGATGAACTTTGGGTTAAGGCGTTGCAAATTTTACCATCCACTATAGTTAGTTGCAACATGTGTTTAATTTGTATCAATTTTTGAGCTGTATTGAATTTGGTGAGGCATAACATGTATTATTGCTCTCAACTTTCTGCTTGAACTCACTGTGACCTAAACTACCATCAAAACCCCATTTTCCTATGAGTGTAAGGCTATTCTCTCTGTCATCCAAGACATCATTGATTACATCGCTCTGTAGTTCCAGAATACGCGTTGCGGTATGGTCCAATAGACTTTGAAGCTCAACTTCGGCGTGAGATTCGCCAACAATAATTTGGTCCGGGTAACTTTTCTTCTTTTTTTTTTTAAATGTTATGGTAGCTGGGAAGAGTTCGACAGAAATTTTACTGTTCACAAAGCTTCTTATTATCAAATATTGATGCTTTGTTAAATTTGCTTCCACCATAAGCGACAAAACCTCATTAATATTTGATGGCGAAATCGTTATTTTTGATTGTTGAGAAGCACCACGTAACACATCAGCAGCGGACACATCAAGCTCTGCGATTTCAGCTATTCGTCGACGTTTTGTTCTTCCTGAAGAGTGTGCAAAACTCACTTTTGGACGTCCTCGATCCTTACAAGAACCAGATGCTTCTAAATTATTGCTTACTGAAATCGATTCCTTTTGTGCAAGCCAATAAGAATGAGTTTCCAATACTAATAATTTTGTTCGTCCAGACTCTTTCCAAAACATTAAGATTTTCTTGCAGTTCTAATTAATGCGTTTTTTCAATTGATTCGGTTCAACAGTGCAGCCACCAATTTAAATTTTGTTTTTAAGGACATCGCATACTCTCTTAGACTTTTCAGCATTTGTAAAATTTTCTAAGCACCAAATATCAAATATATACATGCGCGAAAATTTGCATTCATAAGATGAGCCTATCACAAAATCAACGAACGAAAATAGAATGAAATGAAAAAAATAAAAATATTAAAATCACAAAGAGTAGTAGGGAGCAAACAAATTCCGTTACACACATATCAACAAGGCAGCAACAAAAAAAAGAAACGAACAGCTGCACCGCAGAAAACAGTAGCAAAAAAATCAAGCGTACTTTGTCTTTGGGACATAACAGAATTTCCGGCACCTTCCGGCAGCTGAAATTTTTAATTTAGAATCTTAAAAGCTTAACTAATATTAATTAATAAGTTAAGTTAGGGGAATCGGGGGGGATCATTACTATTACTTTAGCTGAAATTATATCACATGGACAATGGCACATTGAAAAAAATACTGACGAAACATAAATGCTATAAAAAGAACTTAACAAATTAAGAACATTTAAATTATTTAAAAAATAATTTAATACCTTTATTTATAATATTCATTTTGATTTTCCCTAATATCTGCTTGATTAATGTTGTTTTAATTGTTTTAAGTTGCACTTCAATCTCATGATGCTCACACTTCAGTAACCAATGAATTTTATGCTCTCTCTTTGGAAGCTATTTTTACAGAGTACAGTTAAAATGAAACAAAACCATCTACGCAATTAAAAAGCTTAGTCTTTTATAAGTTAGATATGACACTTACAAAGCCAAATTTCTGACTTTGATTTTTTTATTTTTGGCCTATGGCAGGAACCACACTGCAGTGTGGTCCAATACCTCCCATTCAAAATATGAATTATTTCTGCTGTGTTCAGCGAAGATTGTTGCCAATATACAAAACGTATTTCTGCCAGGATTGGACATTTGGCCAAGAAATGGAATGCGTCCTCTTTTTCGTGCATATTGCAAAGCGTGCATTCATTTAGGATACCATCTCTATTAGTTTACTTACTTTTAGTCATTAAAATAGTTTCTTTCGCATAGAGAGAAATTAAGTTGTTTGTACAACCCCCTGCTTATGCTTCTCTGGGCCTGTTCAAAACATTTTTCTCGAGTGCCTTCAGCCATGCGCTCCAATATATTTTTGTATGCCGCCGTCCATGATCGTTGGTTTTGGAGATCTAGATGAACGTTTTACTCAGCAGCTAGAAGTCGCCATTCACTAGAGCATTGAGCTTCATTTACTAATAGCAGCCTCGCCGTTTTATTCACCAGTCTTGTTGCTGGTTTTTCCATCACCTGTCTCATGTATGCAAAATGTGTGCCCAAAATGTAGCTGTATATCTCGGGTAATCCAGTCTCAATGTGTGTATTGCATAGTTTGGAGTGTTTCGTGGCAGCTGGAATATTTTCTTGATAAAAAAATGCAACAACTTCTCAACATCTTCATATCGGAAATTTCCCCATACCTGTGAGGCATAGCCTAGTACGGAGCGAGCGATTGCTTCATACGATTTTTCATGGAATCACGCATATATTTTTTTCCCCCCACACACAGGAGTCGGAATTTTGTCATCTTGCCGGCTTCTTATATTATCTCCTCCAAAGTTTCAGTACTTTTTTACGCTCCAAGAAGCCATCCAAATTACACCATTTTTGTTTGCTTTTAAAAAATTGAACAAATTTTTGGATTTTATGGTGTTCTGTTTACAGAGTAGGCCGTGCTTTTGCTGTCATTGAAAATTCGGTTAAGTTAGGAAGTCGTTTTCTTTGTTAGTTCACTTTTACTTGGTTTTTCATTGTTATAAGACATCAGTCGAAAGAATTTTATACAATTTTTTTATTTAAGCAAAATTTGAGTATTTTAAAAACGTTTTTAAAAAATGGAAAATCAAGAGCTTCGCGAACGTATGGGAGCCGCTGGTGACTCTCTCAGCTTGGGCGGTGGCGACGCGGACAATAATGTAATGGTGATCCGTGCGGCGGCCGCTGCACATCGTCTGGAGGGTGGCGTAGAGGAAGTTGTTCAGCCGGTGTCGCTGGACTTGCCCGAATTGAACATCCCGGATCAGCCCAATGAGGCTATACGCTTCTGCATGCGTTTGGTCTTCAACACGATCATGCATCCGTATGATTTTGCCCGTACCTTGATTCAATTGGGTTACGAACCCTTGCCGGCCCAGTCGTACCAAATCTGGGTGTTCCCACCACGTCTCTTCTTTCCCAACGTACACAAGTATGTGCAGTATATCAGGCGTGTGGATGGTTTTGCTGGCTTATATCGTGGTTTGGTGCCTAAGCTTATGGGCAACGCCCTAAGCTTCCTGCTGGAGGAGAGTGTGACGAAGTTGCTGGGCATAAAGCCATATCAGCGCGGACGCAAGGAGCCTCCCAATCAGTGGCGCGAATTTGCCTGGAATCTGTTGAGGGATGGCATACGCTTGGCCACCGCCTCGGTGATTTCGTATCCCTTCCATATGATTATGGTGCGTCAAATGGCCCAGTTTATCGGACGTGAGGTGATCTATGACAATGCCCACCGCAGTCTCTTGGAAATTGTGAAACATGAAGGTCTGCTGGGGCTGTACCCAGGATTTATGCCGAAATTTATGGCCGAAATGGGTGTATTAGTCGTCACCAGCACACTGAGTCAAATATGTCGTCGTACTTTACCTCTGGGCTGGGCTCAAGATCAATATAATGCAGCCATTGTGCAAATGGGAGCCAGCCTGATAACGTATCCCCTGGAGGTGGTGAGCAGCTGTATGATTTGTTCAGGAACACGGCTAGCAACTGGAGGACCACCCTTTATGCCCATGTATGGTCATTGGTCGGATTGTCTCAACGACTTGTATGCCCGTGGAGGGCACAATCGCGGTGCTGTGCTATTCTGGCGCACTGTGCCTCGTATGCACAATACCAAGTGGCTAACCTGGGACAGAGAATGATGTAAAACAGATCGAAATACTAATGCTGCCAAATACACTAAACACACATACACACACACTCATACACAAACACACTTACACACAATGTATATCATTCGAAATTGTACTTTTAACAAAATTGTATCTACTCGCTAAACTCTAAGAAATTGTATCTACTCGCTAAACTTTTAAGAAATTATAAACAACTTTTGGAAACTTTTACAAAAACGTTATTTTGCGGTACTTGTTAAGGAAATCTAAACGGAAACCATATTTGGGTTCATTTACCGAGAGATTCGATATTCTTTGAACCGAAGAGAAAAGGAAGGCTTAAGGGGGGATTCTCCATACGGAGGCTGGTTTTTGGACCATTTTTAAAAAAAATCTTATTGGAAAACGCAGAGTTTTTCCAATTCTCTTTTTATACTCAGAACCAAAGATACACAGAGTATATTAAGTTTGTGCTAAAGTATGTAATAGGGAGAAGAAATCATTTCCAACCCTATAAAGTATATATATTCTTGATTAGCATCCACAGCCGAGTCGATATAGCCATGTCTGTCTGTCCGTCTTACCGCCTGTCTGTCTGTCCGTCTGTATGAACGCACAGATCTCAGAGATGGTAAGAGATAGAAGTTGAACATGTATAGGGCATATATTTCTTATACTTGCAGGCAGATCAAGTTTATTTTCATTTCTTGCCACGCCCCCGCATATCTCCCACAGTTTTAATGATAGATTGTTCGTACCTTCTAGAGATATCTAGTTGTCAAAATTATTTATCGATTTGCGGAAGGAATGATAAAGATCGGATGAACGATATTCCAGTTATGAGAAAAAATCGGCCAGTTAACACACCGCGTTGTTCACTCTCTAAGTTTCTCTCTCTCTCTCACTAAGATTGCCTCTCTTGACTCGTGAGCAAATGCCAGGGTAAGGGTACAGAGTATGTTATAGTCGGGCTTGACCGACTTTCTTTCTTGTTTTTTTTAATTTTTCCCTACAATGTAATATAAAGTAATGAAATTTAAAACAATAATACAGTCCATATTCATAACTAGACATCGGATTTTATGCACTTTTTTAAATGAAGGTTGATTGAGTAAAAAATTTGGATTTATACACTTTCCATTAGAAACTGCATATTCAATATATGCAAATTTTGCATATTTTACACATGCAAAATATGTAAACAAATGTTCAATTAATATATAAAATATGTAATTGTATAAAAAATTTATAAAAATTTAGAAATTTGCAAAAATTCTTTTTCTTGAGCTTAGATTATTATTAAAAATATATAGATGGCATATATAGACGGTTAAATGGAAGTTGTAGACCGAGCAAATGAAAGGTGTGCCTTGAAAGTTCCAAAATATTGGGAAATTTCTAAATTGTTTATTAATTTCAGATTTATATGAAGATTTTATGGACGGCTAGAGTACACGGGTAAATAAAAATGTGGAACAAATGGTGAAAAAAAATCGCGAAATTTCAAAAATTCCCATTTGAATTTAGATTATCATAAAGAAGGGTAAACCGGCGGGTAAATAGGAGGAGTAGATCAAATGGTCAAGGAAATCGCGAAATTGTCAAAAAAATTTCAAACGACCTAAGATAACTATGAAGGTTGGATAAATGGCAATTGAAGACGCGAATATTAGAGGCTTAGACCAAAAACCGCGAAATTTGTCAAATTTTCATTTGACTATTTACGACTTTACAGAATTATATATTAATCGCTTCCTATCATGTGGATGCTGAGAATGTACCATTCCCGCACAACTACATTGTGAACTTCGGGTCTAGGGATATTTCCGTCCCGCGCCCATTTCTAGTAAATATATGAGGATTGTGCATTTCACAGAAATTCCGAAATTTAAAGCGACAATATTTTTGTATAAAACTTTCACACCTTGTTGAGGCAACTTGACCTCATGGCAGCCATTCTTCAATTAATATTCAATTCAAATTTGGTTTCCCTCCTTTTCCCCACCCCCTCTTCCCACGCACCCTCCACTCTTCCCTCCCTCTTCCACTGTTCCTCACTCTAAGCCCACTGTTCCCCCCTCTTCACACCATCTTCACCTCCCCATTCCCCCTCTTTCCCGCCCCACCCCTTCTCCATCCCACTCCACACACCCCCAAACACACAACCCACCTGCAGCATGCACACTCACACCCATCATACAACTATCTCAGGTATGGCGCTCAGCCAATATTTTTAACTAGGCGCTTTTGCTTAGAGCGCTAGAGAGAGTAAACGACACACATTCACTCAAATAAGGTAGGCGTTTAGAACAAAAAACCCATGCAGAAACAACAATAACAGAAATGTCGTGAGAACATTTGAAAGCGTAACTCTTATCCCTTTGCAACTGTTGTTGGTTTCATTTATGTATGGAGACAATAGATACCAGTTACAGAGAAAATAGAGAGTTATATCCCAGACAGACAACGTTGTCTTCCTGTATTTCAAAACAGTTTGATTCCAATTCTTTTAGCCATTTTTGAATCAAACATGTTTTTTTATCGCTTATTTTCGGCATTTTAATTAATTAAAAATTGAATTGATGAAGTTGATTTTCAAAGTGAAACGGGCAATAAAATCAGAAAATGGTGAGCACAGAATCACAAAAAGAACACATTAACCCTGGTCTATTAGGATTATAATGTATCTGAAATATGTCATTTCATAAAAAATAGGTTTTTTACATATTTAACATATTTTGCATATTTTTTTATGCAAATATGCAATTTTTGCAAAATGGTTTTTAGCGGACTTAGATCGTTTTTCAATAAAAATAAGATGTGTGCAATCAGAACTTAAATCGGACATGCGGTTCAAAATATGTAAGTATGTCAAATCCGATGTCTATTCATAACAAAGTAAAATAAGTCCATAGACTTGAATTCTTAAGAAATATGTAATATATATTAGAAGCATACACAGAGAGAAAAACCATGTTCAGAAAATAAGTTTCCTTCCTGCCCGTGTCTGTCTGTCTGTCTGTCTGTCTGTCTGTCCGTCCGTCCGTATGAACGAAGAGATCTCAGAGATGGTAAGAGATAGAGGTTTGACATGTATGGGGCATATATTTCTTATACTTGCAGGCAGATCAAGGTAATTCAATTTTTGCCACGCCCCCTCCCGCCCCCGCAATTTGGAAAAAACGTCATATCTCCTACAGTTTTGAAGATAGATCGTTCGTACCTTCTAGAGATACCTTGTACACAAAATTATTTATTTATTATTTATATTTATTATGCTGAAGGAATGATAAAGATCGGATGAACGATACTCAAGTTATGAGCAAAAAACGGCCAGACATTGTCAACTTAATGTCTTGTTATTTCAACCAAGTATAAGTATAAAGACCTCTAGCTGTGAATCTGCAAAAGTGTGCATCGGCCGAATGAGCTAACTCGTCATCCCATACGTTGTTCGTTAAGTGGTTCAACTTTCAGTCCCTATTCTTCCGAGAAGCCCTCAAAATGTGAGGAACTCGCTCCACACCTGATCGATCCAAAATCAATAAAATTCTTTTCTTAGTCGAGTATAAAATGTTCTTAAAAATGAAACAATATTATCTCAAATCAGGTTCTTAAAAAAAGGGTTCTTTATGTGAGAACATTGTACTACAACTGAGAAATACCGTTCATGTATTGTTTTAAGTAACGTTGTTTAGTAACGTGGTTTTAGAAAAAACAGAAGTTGCTCAACGGCAATTTTAAAAATATCGGAGGATATTCGAAGTCGAATGGATGATGGACAAGTAACTTTCCTATGTCTTCTGGACATTCGACACCGTGAATCATCAAATACCATGCGCAAAGCTCAACGCGCTATTTACCTTCTCGTACACTGCAACTAAGTTAATTAAATCCAACCTAAGCAATAGACAACAGGCTGTAGTTGCAGGTTTGCGCACCTCCAAACCTCTTTCGATTACGCGAGGTGTACCCCAAGGATCTGTTCTTGGGCCGTTATTGTTCTCTATGTATGTTAATGACCTCCCTAATGTCCTGTCCAGATGTATGTAAGTCGTCCGCTAAGTCAGTTAAATGAGTGTGTTTCTATATGTAATGACGAACTTACAAAAGTAAATAAGTGGGCTATAGAGAATGGTTTGGGACTGAATCCGCTTAAATCCAAATGCTTGGTGCTTTACAAAAAAGTCCTTGATGAGCTGGAGCTGCCTAAGTTATGTGTTGATGGCATGCAAATAAGTTATGTTGATGATGCTACCGATTTGGGTATACACTTCAATAGTACGTTGTCGTGGAATGACCACATCAATAGGGCAACTGGAAGGTTGCTCTCTTTATCCCAAAAGTTTCTACCAATTCAAATTCGAATGACAGTAGCTAGAATGTATCTGATTCCTTCACTATTTTATGGCGTAGAGGTTTTTGGGCGTTGTGATGCAGCTAGTATGAACAAACTTAAAGTCGCCTTGACTTCTATAGATCGCTATATATTCAATAGAAATAGGACTGAACACATAACGTTTTTTAAACTTTGCCTTAGCCAATGGATAAAGTTAAGGGCCCTCATCTTATAACACAACATTATCACTCGCAGAGAACCAATTTACTTGTATGAGAAGCTTAGATTTGCCATATCCTCTAGAACTAATAATTTAATATGCCCTAAAATTAAACTGGCTAGTTCTGAGAAACAGTTCTTCATATATGCTGCTCGCCACTGGAACACACTACCAAATTCTGTAAAATCCATAAAAAGCGCTACCCAATTTAAAATTAAACTCAAAGAACATCTTCAGAGACATCTTCAGTATAAAAGAAAAATATTGTAACACATTGTGGTGACTAGTGCTGTAATTTAAAAGATATAATCTTGATGCACTGGGATAAAAAAAAACCAAATAAACTAAACTAAACTAAACGTTTGTGCTCATCTTGAGTCCAATGTTCTCGACTTTTTCCCTCTGTGTACACTTATCATTACAAACCGATGCAATAAAATTGAAAATTCTAGTGTTGTCAATATAAATGCATATTTTATACAATTTTAATTCCATTTCAACTTCACTTCAATTGAATTTGTTGTTCAACTCTCACTCAATTTCACTTTCAACTATACGTTCGTTTCTAGTTTCGAGTTTCGAGTTTCGAGTTTCTAGTTTCGTTTGCGTTTGCATGGTAAATTTTTAAGCTTTCTGTGGATTTGAATGGCTGAAAGTGGTCCTTCTACAGTTGTTGTTGCTGTTGCTGTTGCTGTTGCTGCTGCTGTTGGTTTGGTTTTCACGTGCAATTTGCAGCGGCGTGTAAATAAAAGAGCTGCCCTCTGACCCCAAACGGGGTTAAATAGTGAGACGCAGAGTGAACGAGTGTAAGAGAGAGAGAAAGAGTGGGAAGTATATGTGCAGCTGTCAATATGGTTGGTTGCATTAAATCGACCAGAAAAACAGCAACTGAGTCGCAGCAGCCTAATTGAAATTTCATGTTGTAAAATAAGTGAACAACACAGGAGGGGGGGGAAGGTAGAGAGGCAGTCGTATAAGTTAAACGATGTGATTGAAACAGAATTGCAATCATTAATTGCTTTTTCTTTTTTCCAAACTAAATGGGAACACTGAAAGAAATCTTTAGAAAATGGATTTTTATTTGCAAAGTATATAGTATCCATCCACTCTACAAAATATGCCAAAAGTCCAAACACAATTTAGATTAGCCCATTTGTGGATACACTTGCTCAACCTTCACTCTCCCAATTTTTACATTATTTCCTGTTTTGGCTTTTGCATTTCTTTCTTCTGTTTGCGCTCCAATTGCTTTAGCTCTTGATCTATGCGCTCCTTGGCCCGAAAGACTTTCGATTGGATATAGTATGAGCCGCCCTTCGATTTCTCATTCACGCGAAACAGATGCTCATAGTTGCTATCGATTTGTTCCCGATCCTTGAGATCTTTTACATTGAGTATCTGTTGGGCCTCCTGCAGGGTCATGCCCTTGATGGATGCATCTTGACGGTCTCCTGTCTTGGCCGTAAAGGCGTGACGTTGTCTGGCCGCCTCCCGAGAGGCTTCAATCTCCTGTTGCAGGGCCTTGACAAAGGCCTTACCCACCGACTGAGCGCCATATGCAATAATGCGAGCTAAATGCTTGGCCATAAGCAAATCAAATTAATGTGAAATTTAGTGGAAAGCTAATTGTGTGTATGCTTTATACAAAATTTTAACAATCTTTGGCAAATCTGTATATATGTGTGTGTGTATGTGTATGGTTACAAAATATATTTACTTATTTAAAAATGATTTATGCTACTATAAAGGGGCTGATCTGATGGAAAATGAAATGGTGTCGGTTTTACAAAACAAATAGTGTAGTAAAAAAAAGGAACACACGACTCCACAAAGGAGGCTGGTCGACTGAACAGCTGTTTCAAGAACCTCCTAGTCCCATCATCAGCCGTCTTTGCCTATCTACTTCAAGTCAGCCAACGCTGATATTATCGCTTGGGAACTCTAAAAAGACCACGCCAAGTTGTCAGTAGGCAAACAGTGGCCAATATTTGAGGCTCACGTGACTCTGTGACGAACATAATTTTGTTTGTAGGTAAAATGAACGCAACAAACTTGACTTGTTGTTGTTGTTGCAAACTTACTATAGATGTTCTAATGAATCAAGTCAACGATAATGAGCTAAACAGCCTTCCAAAGTCGAAAACGACGTACTTTCCTTTTCACTCTTATTCCAGCAAGAAATGGTATTTTATGGTAAGACATATGGGGGGTTTTTTTTATAAACTGAACAGTTTTTGATTTCAATAAAAAAAAATCCAAAATTAGATCTCGACATGCCCACCAAAAACAAACAAAAAAAAAATTGTGTTAATTTTATAAACAATTTCAAAAATCGTCAACAACGGAAAAATGGAAAAAAAGGGTTTTTTAAAAACTGGATTTCTCAGGTTTGATTTATAGGACAGGTCTCGTGTTGATATTGCCGCATAGTATTTTAATGTATCTAGTTAAATAGAAATTTAATAACTTTTTTAATTATTTAATAAAATGAAGTAATTGTTGCTAAATTTTGTATCAAATTTTTTTTCAGTGTTAACCACCATGATATAGCTTCTAAGGATATACAAATTATTGCCGTAAACACAACTTAAATTATGGTGCTTTCAAAAAGATATTAATTATTAAAGTTATTAATTGGTTTTTAAAAGAATGACCCTTGGTTTATGTATCTGCCGTCATCACAACCAAAAATATACGGAACAACTGGAATTTGTTTTAAAACACATTTTCATTTTTGGCCTGAGCTCCTTAAATTGTGCCTATTATAGGCTTTAATTAATGTTAAAAAAGAAATTAACAAACAAAAAACATACATACCTTTACAAATACGTTTTTATGTCAATTAACAAAGTAGGCCATAAAAGGTCGAACTGTCGACCAGTCAAGTTTCATGACAAAATTCTTCATTAAGTTTCGAACAGTCCTAGGGTCAACAACTACAAAATTTTAAAGTGAAAAAATCTAATACCAAATAAATAAATACAAAACAAAAAATGCTGCTGCTTGTCCTATAACCGCAGGGTAAGTATTTAGTAGAAGCAAAAGAAACATTTCTCTAAGAATTTAACCAGACGACACGAGGGGATTGGTAAAACGCAAGTTATACGTAGTGAGACTTCAAGACTTGGTTTTGACCATGTCAATGGGCAAAAGTGCAAAGTGAATCCAACGTCATTTAAGTTGTTTAACCTTACAAGAGTTTCCCCGTACACAAAAAGTAACCAAACGCCCTTTAAGCCCGTTAGCGAGCATTTGGTGAATCTGCAAGTAACTTTTTGAACATTTATTGTCTAGCTAAGGGGAGCCACAAGCTCGTTCCGCAAGCCACTCATTCGTTGTTGTTTGAGACGCAAGGGTATAAGCGGCGCGTATACGGGGCACGCGTATGCCATAAGCCGACATAAAGCAACCACAAATTCATCTAGGTCTAGTTTTAATGGCTGCTAAGGTTCATTATTTGCAAATATTCATTAAATGCTCGCTTATTTGTTGCTTATAAGTCGATTGAACAAAGTAATTTGCCTCTTTTTCCTACTTTCCAACTACATGAAATATTCTCAATGTTTTTGTCTAAATTTGACATTTTACACAAAGCCAACTAGTGCCAAAATCAAATCACTTTCTGTTAATCTAACATCCGAGTAGGCCTTGCTTGAAATTTCAAACAAAAGGCAAATGAAAATTTTTGCTGTTTAGCCCTGTAGCCTCTAAAACATTCAGTTTGTATCAACCTTTCACATGGAGAACATCTAGAAAAAATTTTCAGTAAACAAAAAAAAAAATGGCCCAGCGAAACAAAAACACAACAAAAATTTATAAAATTTGGTTTATATATTTCAAGTATTTTCAAATCAAATGTGAGTACCAACAAAGCCAATTCATCTAGTACAAGGATAACCGACTGCGCTGCTGCTGAAAACTTTTGTGTGCACAGTATATAGCGACGCGCATAGATAATCTAAGGGAGCATTATCTGGTGAATCGCTACGGTTCGCCAGAAACCCCAATTGCAGGGTTAGGAACGCGTGGCGACTCTACAAAAATGTGGCCGAGCATTGTCATGCAAAACACAACACTTTCCCTATGGATCAAAGGCACCAATTGTTTTTGGAAAAGCTCCCTTGTAATGGTTTCGTTTAGAGCGAGCAGTTCATATTGCACAACAAGTTGATCCAATCAGATTGTTGCCTTGAACGTTCCTATTCTTCCTCTTCCGGGTTCTGTCAGAAACTGAAAGGTGGAAATGTGAACCAAATATCCACATGGGCCTTATGTCTGAACAAATCTATAGACTTATCGCTTATAACAAATTTGAATATTTCGATGTGCACTAAGACTAATTTTCATATGGGCTTTATGTCAAGTCACCCACTAAAACTACTCTTCAGAATTGCTCAGTTTTAATTTAATTTTCAAACTTTTTTTTGTATTTTTAAAGAATTATGATGTGAACAACCCCGATTTATGACGATGAGCAAGGTAGTAGAATCTACCACACACTAAACTTATTGTACAGATTTTTTGTAATATAGAAGCGACGAGTGAGTATGCTGAAGCTTACATTCTGAAATTCAAACTAAATTCAGTTATTTCAGGTCTACACAAAATTTTACTATATATTCATTTCATTCTCTAATTTAACACGAGTACAAAATATATTTTTGCTTGTTAAAATTTAACATGTGTTTTGGTATGTCTTTCCACGGTAAGCTTTGAATAAATAGAACTCTTTGAAAAACTAATTAATAATTTTTCTTACAGATCTTGTATCCAATATTTTATATAATCAATTTAAGATGTCACACTGATGCCAAATGGCTAGAAGTAAGTATTTAGATGTATAAAGTTAAATATGAAAAATTCACTTTCCTTCATTTGCTCATTTCAACACTTTCTTGTCAATGCACTAATTTTTATTTCGTTTCTTTTCAGTTGTCTACACAAACCATGGCTACAAATACGTTTCTCGAATGCAATTTAGTTTCAGAAAGAAGAGTTTGAAAGTAAGTCGTATAAATGCGAGTCCAATGTGAATTCTTTATCAATATCATCTACAGCCTAAAACATGAAACCCAAAAACGGCAATGCTTTTTCTTAGACGACTTATATGTCCAGCATTAGCAAGTTTTTGCAAAATCAACGCTGCACATACACAGAGCGACCTTCACCGGTTGCAATTGGCACTCCTAAAGAACATTTTAAGCTTGGAATTTAGTTGCTACTCAAAACACCCCGATGGACATTTGTTGTTTAAAACGCTATGTAAGTTTCAAATGTAAAACAGGGCAATCAGTTTAACTAACTAAAACTCTTTTGCAGGTATACGTCATCACACATACAAATGAATGCACATCGTCATATATTACGGGGTAAGCTTGCTTGGTTGAAAATGCAGTTATTGAGAGTAACTGAATAATTTTGAATCCTTTTCTATTTCCTCAACATAGGTTAATCTATCAGTTATCACTGCACAACAATGTTGTTATTATTCACACCCACACGCAAACACTCAGAGGGTCAACAACACACTCACACACTTGCTTAATAATAATAATAAAGAATAAAATATAAAATAATAATTAAAAAATTTTTCGTCTTGGTTATTTAGAAAAGGAATTGTGCAACATTTTTTTATCTAGATTCTCAAATGCCAAATCTTAAATAGAAAAAGTCGGCGAATTAAACAACTGGCCTGCACTGAATTGAAATAGGCACCTAATGGCCTAATACGCCCTCGACGCCCGAACCTTTATCCCGCTCAAAAGGCACTCATTTGCAAACAATGTATAGCTGGTTGGAAAAAATATTCAAAATTTAAAGCGTTGCTGATTAAACTTTGGCCCTTAAACATTGGTTTCTCAATTGGTTCCTTTCAAAGCGGGCGCCATTCGAACCTTGGCCTCACTGATGATATTCTGAAGAAAATTAAGCAGGTTCAGATATTCAAATTGGTTTTGAAAAAACCCTAGAAAATGTGGCACAAATACCTACTACTCGCAATTGTTTTGGCCTATGATTGCCTTTCAATTAAAAGGAGAGGGGTTTTTTTTTTGTGTGGGACTGACGCCGTCTCAACCAGTTCAGTCGTTCTCTCGTTCTTGTGTGTGTTCCCTGCAACAAGAACGTGTGGGGCATGTGCAATGTGTGGCAAGGCTTGACAAAACATCTGTTTGGTTGAAACTTGGCCAATGCATCCGATATATGAACTTTAATTTGATGTGGCTATCGGTGACGGTTGATTGAGCCTCAAATGGAATCAATGAAACTACTAATGGCACGTACCAAGTTCTAGAAGAACCAAACGATGGAACTAAGATTAGGCATTGAATTGGAGATTGCGAACTGAGAGAGGATAGAGCTAAGATCTGGCATTGCCATGGAGATGCGAACAGAGAGAAGAGGATAGAGCTAAGATCAGTGCAATGTGAATCCAACGTCATTACAGTTGCTTAACCTTACAAGAGATTCCCCGTTCACAAAAAGTAACCAAACGCCCTTTAAGCCCGTTCGTGGGAATTTGATGAATATGCAAGTAACTTTTTGAATATATATTGTCTAGTTTAGGGGTGCCCAAGCCCATTCCGCAAGAAACGCATTCGTTGTTTGACGCTAAGGTATAGCTCTCGCGTATATTATGGCACGCGAGTGCCATAAGCCTACATAAAGCAACCACAAATTCATATGCGTGCTCTCCTCTCTTTCTTTCCGAGCTAAGGTTTTGTTGTTGGCGAGTTCGGACCTGCCATGGAGGTTGCGAACTGAGAGAAGAGGATAGAGCTAAGATCAGACTTTGCCTTGGTTCTGACCATGGCAAAGGGCAAAAGTGCAAAGCGAATCCAACGTCATTAAAGTTGTGTAACCTTACAAGAGTTTCCCCGTTCACAAATAGTAACCAAACGCTTTTTAAGCCCGTTAGCGAGCATTTGGTGAATTTGCAAGTAACTTTTTGAACATTTACTGTCTAGTTAAGGGGAGCCACAAGCTCTTTCCGCAAGCCACTCATTCGTTGTTGTTTGAGACGCAAAGGTATAACTGGCGCGTATACGGAGCACGCGCGTGCCATAAGCCTACATAAAGCAACCACAAATTCATATGCGTGCTCTCTGTCTTTCCCAGCTAAAGTTTTGTTGTTTTCGAGTTCAGACCTGCAACATCATATGTGTCTCTATTCTCTGTCCTATGTCAACAATGTTGCTTATGCGCAGTCAGCACTCTCCCCGCGCGCAGAGGCACACACACACAATCAAACGTCGGGTTTCCTTTTCTATTTCTTGTGGTTGTTATTGCTTGAGATATATTTTGTGCATTTGTATTTGTTTTCACGCGCCCGTAAGCTCATTCTGGTCACCCCTGGTCTAGTTTAATTGACTGCTAAGGTTCATTATTTGCAAATGTTCACCAAATGCTCGTTTATTTGCTTCATATATAAGGCGATTGAAAGAAGTAACTCGCCTTTTTTTCTACTTTCCAACAACTTGAAATATTCTTATTGTTTTTGTCTAAATTTGACATTTTACACAAAGCCAACTAGTGCCAAAATCAAATCGCTTTTTATTAATCTAACATCCGAGTAGGCCTTGCTTGAAATTTCAAACAAAAGTCAAATGAAAAATTTGCTGGTTAGCCCTGTAGCCTCTAAAACATTCAGTTTGTATCAACCTTTCACACGGAGAACATCTAGAAAAAATTTTCAGTAAACAAAAAAAAATTGGCCCAACGAAACGCAAAAAATTTATAAAATTTGGATTATATATTTCAAGTATTTTCAAATGAAATGTGAGTACCAACAAAGCCAATTCATCTAGTACAAGGATAACCGACTGCGCTGCTGCTGAAAACTTTTGTGTGCACAGCATATAGCGACGCGCATAGATAATCTGAGGGTGAATACTGCAGGTGGCTAGAAACCCCAATTGCAGGGTTAGGAACGCGTGGCGACGCTATAAAGATGTGGCCGAGCATTGTCATGCAAAACGGAACACTTTCCCTATGGATCAACGGCACCAATTGTTTTTGGAAAAGCTCCCTTGTAATGGTTTCGTTTAAAGCGAGCAGTTCATATTGCACAACAAGTTGATCCAATCAGATTGTTGCCTTGAACGTTCCTATTCTTCCTCTTCCGGTTTCTTTCAGAAACTGAAAGTTGGAAATATGAACCAAATATCCACATGGGCCTTATGTCTGAACAAATCTGGAGAATTATCGCTTATAACAAATCTGAATATTTCGATGTGCACTAAGACTAATATTCATATGGGCTTTATGTCAAGTCGGCCACTAAAACTACTCTTCAGAATTGCTCAGTCTTAATTTCCTTTTCAAACTTTTTTTTTTTGTTTTTGCAGGATTATGATGTGAATAACCCCGATTTATGACGATGAGCAAGGTCTACACACTGAACTTATTGTACAGATTTTTTGTAATATAGAAGCGACGAGTGAGTATGCTGAAGCTTACATTCTGAAATTCAAACTAAATTCAGTTATTTCAGGTCTACACAAAATTTTACTATATTCATTTCATTCTCTAATTTAACACGAGTACAAAATATATTTTTGCTTGTTAAAATTTAACATGTGATTTGGTATATCTTTCCACGGTAAGCTTTGAATAAATAGAATTCTTTGAAGAAGTAATTAATTAATTTTTCTTACAGATCTTGTATCCAATATTTTATATAATAAATTTAAGATGTCACACTAAAGCCAAATGGCCAGAAGTAAGTATTTAGATGTATAAAGTTAAATATGAAAAATGCACTTTCCTTCATTTCCTCATTTCAACACTTTCTTGTCAATGCACTAATTTTTATTTTGTTTCTTTTCAGTTGTCTACGAACACAAACCAATACTACAAATACGTTTCTCGAATGCAATTTAGTTTCAGAAAGGAGAGTTTAAAAGTGAGTCGTATAAATGCAAGTCCAATTTGAATTCTTTATCAATATCATCTACAGCCTAAAACATGAAACCCAAAAACGGCAATGCTTTTTCTTAGACGACTTATATGTCCAGCATTAGCAAGTTTTTGCAAAATCAACGCTGCACATACACAGAGCGACCTTCACCGGTTGCTGTTGGCCTCCTAAAGAACATTTTAAGCTTGGAATTTAGTTGCTACTCAAAACACCCCGATGGACATTTGTTGTATAAAACGCTATGTAAGTTTCAAATGTGAAATAGGGCAATCAGTTTAACTAACAAAGACTCTTTTGCAGGTATACATCATCACACTTACAAATGAATGCACATCGTCATATATCCGGGGTAAGCTTACTTGGTTGAAAATGCAGTAATTGAGAGTAACTTAATAATTTTGAATCCTTTTCTCTTTCCACAACAGGTTAATCTCAGTTATCGCTGCACATCAATGTTGTTATTATTCACACCCACACGCAAACACTCGGACGGTCAACAACACACTCACACACTTGCTTAATAATAATAATAAAGAATAAAACATAAAATAATAATTAAAAAAACTTTCGTCTTGGTTTTTTAGAAAAGGAATTGGGTAACTTTTTTTATCTAGATTCTCAAATGACAAATCTTAAATAGAAAAAGTCTGCGAATTAAACTGGCCTGCACTTAACTGAAATAGGCACCTTATGGCCTAATACGTCCTCGACGCCCGAACCTTTATGCCGCTCAAAAGGCATTTAATCGCAAACAATGTATAGCTGGTTGGAAAAAATATTCAAAGTTTAAAGCGTTGCTGATAAAGCTTTGGCCCTTAAACATTGGTTTCTCAATTGGTTCCTTTCAAAGCGGGCGCCATTCGAACCTTGGCCTCACTGATAGTATTCTGAAGAAAATTAAGCAGGTTCAGAGATTCCAATTGGTTTGGAAAAACCCTAGAAAATGTGGCACAAATACCCAGTACTCGCAATTGTTTTGGTATACGGTTTTTTTGGTCAATGAATATTTCAACTGTTTTCTTTTTATTCGGTCTCTCAATGGCTATAAATCGTAAAGAACTGCTACTTATCTCAACTTCATCTGCTGGTACTGTGGATCTGCTAACAGCATTTCAAGTAAGAGCGAGCTGTACAACCGCTTGAATAATGTGTTTGGAAGAGCCTGTTCAGCATCTTTCGAAACAACTAAGTTCAAAGTGGGTTACGCATCTAAAGTGCCTACACACAAAAAAATTTGGTGGCTAAAATTAACTACGCTTGACAGTAACTTTTTTCCAATTTTTTTTACGCATGTGGTTTTGTTGTTGTTTGGTAACTGTGCTAACAGTAAAATCTACCGAAGAAATTCTAAGTATCACGTATTTATTTTAGCACGTGTTTTGTTGTTGCATTTAACAACTGTACTTTAAGTAAATTTAACTACAAATATTTTTTCACATATTTTGTGGTTTTAATAAGTTACTGCTACTACAGTAACTTTACCATAGAAATAGTGACTCTGACGTGATTTTTTCATCTCATACTTTGTGGTAAAACTTTGGCCCTTAAACATTGGTTTCTCAAGTGGTTCCTTTCAAAGCGGGCGCCATTCGAACCTTGGCATCTCTGATGGTATTCTAAAGGAAATTTAGTGGGTACAGATATTCAAATTGGTTTTGGAAAAACCCTAGAAAATACCCAGTAATGTATACATACCCATATTTTACTTGTAAGTGGGCTGTGTGTGTACGACTGACAATCGCAGACGAAATCAATACATGGTGCCGCTTAAGGCACTTTGACAGACGATCAACCAAGACACTCAGTCGGAAAAATACTCATAAGACAAATTTCGATTTCGAGTGTCACTCACTCATGTGTCAAGAATACAGGTACACTTGCAGTTTTCTGACTCTCACCTTTTGGCCTCGCTTTTTTAGACAATCTCTGATTTAGTAAGTGTAAAAAGAAATGAACAGAAGTTGGCGAACACACAGAATAACAATAGTTGATGGCATTTACTTCAATCACTCTCCAGTCTTTACGGCAATCCCTCAGAAGTTGGCGACCGTGCATGTTACGAATCTAGAACTTAAGGTTTTGAAAATCCACCAATTACAAAAAATCATTTTTCTACATTTACTATAAAATTGTCTTTAATTGTCGAAATAAAAATCTATTCATCATCGAAATGGAAATAGTCCACATTTGAATCCTCAACGTCTGTGTTGGAATTGGTCCTTTCTTGGCTAAACTAACATCGGCAGATTCCTTCTCTTCCTGCAACTCGGGCTCCGCCGCTTCCTTATCCTCTTCCTTCTCCGGTTCCTCCTGTTCATCAAATAGTCGTTCAGCGGCACCCAATACGTATACCGGCAGCTCTTCTTCCGTTTTGGATTTGGTTATTTTTCCCAACAATGGTGGTTTGACCTCCACACGCGTCTGAGTGGTCTGATGTTTCAGCATGCCCTTGTACAGATGAGGAAACCGACGCTGAAACTCATTTTTAATGCGCAACAAACGTTCCAGCATGCCGGGTGTTAACATATGAGCACCCGTGCTAGTGGCATCCGTACTATGTGACATAATGTGTGTGTCACGACGGTGACGATTATCATTCTCCTTCAGATAGGAGGCATAACTGCCGCCTCCCGTATACAAGGGATAGTGTGGATTGTAGGCTTTTTGGGTCCAGGGATCGTCGGGTCTACTGACGGGCAATAAACCCATATAAGGTTGCAGCAGTTCTTCGCTGTAGCTGAAGAGGGAACCCAGCGTGGGATCGTCGATGTTCGATGGTGAAGATGTTGGTGGTGATGAGAGACTGAAGTGGTGGTGCACAGAATGGGAGGTGGGAATATGCAATGAAAGTGAATGCAAAATTGTGGTTAGTGAAATGAAATGGGATTTAGGATTAAATGCTACGTCTGCTTTGGGGTTTACGTTGACGGCGACGTAGTCGCTTGCGTTTAACACTCTTTCCACTGGGGCTAGTCTTGGGCACACCATTGGCCAAGCCATCGCGCTGAAGCTGTAAGCGTAGCAGATCGTTTAGCACATCGATTAATTGATCTAGCTTGTCGGGATTTATATGGACCACTGGCTGGGATTTTGAGGTTACCTGTGCTTGCCGCGTCGAACGTTGCACAAATTTACCCCTCAGGGCATAGGGTGTGGGTGTGGACAACTCTAAAGTCTGAGACTCTTGTAGACCAGCATTCAATAGTTGTGCCTGCTCTTTGACGCTCAAAGAATGGCTAGCATTGGTGGCTCTTTTGGACTTATTCTCGGAGGAAGTTGACTGCACTTCTTGATAGCTATAGTCACTGGATAGGCTTTTGGGCTTGATCAGATTGGTGCCCTGATTGTATTGTTCCTCATGGGCTTGGGAAAGAAATTTGGTGTCATAGCCACGAATGGCGAGCAGATCTTGCCAGGGCTTTTCAGCCACCTTCAAAGGATGGGGAGTGGCTGTAGGTTCAGTTTTGGCAAACAATGGATAGCTGGTTGGAAAAAATATTCAATATTGGAAGCGTTGCTGATAAAACTTTGGCCCTTAAACATTGGTTTCTCCAGTGGTTCCTTTCAAAGTGGGCGCCATTCGAACCTTGGCATCTCTGATGGTATTCTGAAGGAAATTAAGCAGGTTCAGAGATTCAAATTGGTTTTGGAAAAACCCTAGAAAATGTGGCACAAATACCTAGTACTCAATTGTTTTGATAAACGGTTTTTTTGGTCAATGAATGCGCGATTATTCGAAATTCAATAACTTTCGATTCATACCTTGCTTGACTCCATCTAAAATTTCTGACTCGAGATTTTGCTTAAAATGTAAGTGTACCTACCGAAAAAATTAAAAATAAATAAAATTTTGTTTAGTGTTTTGTTTCTTATATTCCAAACTTTAAACAACTTGGACAATCTTTTTGAAATTAAAAAAAAAATTTTTGTTTTTAAATTTTAAAATGTATTATATTGATTTTATTCTTACGTTTAAGAAAAAAAAAACATTGCGATTATCTCATTTACTTTGGAAGATATTAATTTCGTTTCGCTAAATTGGTCATTTCGGTCATCGCTACGATGACGATACGAGCCGTGTGCGGAGATCATTTTTAATCGCCTAGGAAAAATATAAAAACATTTTATTGTCAGTACGCAAACAGTGGCCAACTTAGCTGTCAATATTTGAGGCTCACGTGACTCTGTGACGAACATCATTTTGTTTGTAGGTAAAATGAACGCAACAAACTTGACTTGTTGTTGTTGCTACGAACTGTTACTGTGCGCTTGTAGCATTTACCATGAGGTGGTGCTCACGCTTTTCCTGAGAGCGTGAGAGAGAGTGAGGTATGGCGCTCAGGCAACATTCTGAACTAAGCGCTTTTGCTAAGAGCGCGAAAGACAGCGGGAGAGTGAGCGCGCACAAAGCTTTAAATGGCAGCTTTTTAAGGATGGATGTATCAATTTGGCATTTTTCAATTTTTGGTGGGCTCTGCATAATCGTGTTTTGAGCCTCCATCACTTTTGCCAATTAAGTTTTCAAATATGCCAGTTTGTTTTCCCCGACAATTATATGTATGTACATTTAAATTAACTAATAACTAAGCCAAATGTAAGTGACTCCTCGCCACGTATGTGTCAAGTCACTGCTACACTTACACATTTGTTCTGCATACAAATACAATGAATGTGGGGGGAAGGCACAAAAGCGAACGAAATAGACATGGTTTCAGTTTGTTTTCGATTACTATCTCTCTAACGAAAAGCAGCGATTGTATTGCATTACTTTTCCGTCAAGCGTAATGCATACTTTCGGCAGAACACGTTGAGCTCTGCGCCGCTGAGAAGGGTCCGAACTCGTTCCGAGAGTTCAGAGAGGAGAGAGAGGTTGGCGGGTAGTCGCCTATGATGGGGTCACCAATCTCCAATTTTTGTGTAAAAGGAGTCAAAACTTCGGCGAAAGTGTATCAATTGAGAAACCAATGTTTAAGGGTCAAATAATCTCGCATTCATTGACCAAAAAACAATTGCGAGTACTGGGTATTTGTGCCACATTTTCAAGCGTTTTTCCAAAAACAATTTGAATATCTGAACCCGCTAAATTTCCTTTAGAATACCATCAGAGATGCCAAGGTTCGAATGGCGCCCGCTTTGAAAGGAACCAATTGAGAAACCAATGCTTAAGGGCCAAAGTTTTATCAGCAACGCTTTAAATTTTGAATATTTTTTCCAACCAGCTATACATTGTTTGCAATTAAGTGCCTTTTAAGCGAAATAAAGGTTCGGGCGTCGAGGGCGTATTAGGCCATTAGGTGCCTATTTCAGTTCAATGCAGGCCAGTTGTTTAATTCGCCGACTTTTTCTATTAAAGATTTGGCATTTGAGAATCTAGATAAAAAAAAAAGTTGCCCAATTCCTTTTCTAAATAACCAAGATGAAAGTTTTTTAAATTATTATTTTATATTTTATTCTTTATTATTATTATTAAGCAAGTGTGTGAGTGTGTTGTTGACCCTCTGAGTGTTTGCGTGTGGGTGTGAATAATAACAACATTGTTGTGCAGTGATAACTGATAGATTAACCTGTTGAGGAAATACAAAAGGGTTCAAAATTATTAAGTTACTCTCAATAACTGCATTTTCAACCAAGCAAGCTTACCCCGTAATATATGACGATGTGCATTCATTTGTAAGTGGGATGATGTGTACCTGCAAAAGATTCTTTGTTAGTTAAACTGATTGCCCTGTTTTACATTTGAAACTTACATAGCGTTTTATACAACAAATGTCCATCGGGGTGTTTTGAGTAGCAACTAAATTCCAAGCTTAAAATGTTCTTTAGGAGGCCAACAGCAACCGATGAAGGTCGCTCTGTGTATGTGCAGCGTTGATTTTGCAAAAACTTGCTAATGCTGGACATATAAGTCGTCTAAGAAAAAGCATTGCCGTTTTTGGGTTTCATGTGTTAGGCTGTAGATGATATTGATAAAGAATTCACATTGGACTTGCATTTATATGACTTACTTTCAAACTCTTTCTGAAACTAAATTGCAGTCGAGAAACGTATTTGTAGCCATGGTTTGTGTAGACAACTGAAAAGAAACAAAATAAAAATTAGTGCATTGACAAGTGTTTAAATGAGCAAATGAAGGAAACTGCTTTTTTCATATTTAACTTTATACATCTAAATACTTACTTCTAGCCATTTGGCTTTAGTGTGACATCTTAAATTTATTATATAAAATATTGGATACAAGATCTGTAAGGAAAATTAAGTAATTACTTTTTCAAAGAATTCTGTTTATTCAAAGCTTACCGTGGAAAGACATACCAAATCACGTGTAGAATTTGCTGTTAAATTTTAACAAGCAAAAATATATTTTGTACTCGTGTTAAATTAGAGAATACAATGTATGAGAGAGAGATATTTTTGTTTAGACCTGAAATAACTTAATTTAGTTTGAATTTCAGAATGTAAGCTTTCAGCATACTCACTCGTCGCTTCTATATTACAAAAATCTGTACAATAAGTTTAGTGTGTGGTAGTGTTCCTACCACCTTGCTCATCGTCATAAATCGGGGTTATTCACATCACAATTCTGCAAAAATACAAAAAAAGTTTGAAAATGAAATTAGAACTGAGCAATTCTGAAGTTGTTTTAGTGAGTGAATTGACATAAAGCCCATATGGAAATTAGTCTTAGTGCACATCGAAATATTCAGCTTTGTTATAAGCGATAAGTCTCCAGATTTGTTCAGACATAAGGCCCATGTGGATATTTGGTTCACATTTCCAACTTTCAGTTTCTGAAAGAAACCGGAAGAGGAAGAATAGGAACGTTCAAGGCAACAATCTGGTGGGATCAACTTGTTGTGCAATATGAGCTGCTCGCTCTAAACGAAACCATTACAAGGGAGCTTTTCCAAAAACAATTCGTGCCTTTAATCCATAGGGAAAGTGTTCTAATTTGCATGACAATGCTCGGCCACATTTTTATAGAGTCGCCACGCGTTCCTAACCCTGCAATTGGGGTTTCTAGCGAACCGTAGTGATTCACCAGATAATGCTCCCTCAGATTATCTATGCGCGTCGCTATATGCTGTGCACACAAAAGTTTTCAGCAGCAGCGCAGTCGGTTTTCTTTGTTGGTACTCACATTTGATTTGAAAATACTTGAAAAATATAATCCAAATTTTATAAATTTTTTGCGTTTCGTTGGGACAATTTTTTTTGTTTACTGAAAATTTTTCTAGATGTTCTCCGTGTGAAAGGTTGATACAAAATGAATGTTTTAGAGGCTACAGGGCTAAATAGCAAATTTTTCATTTGACTTTTGTTTGAAATTTCAAGCAAGGCCTACTCGGATGTTAGATTAACCAAAAGCGATTTGGTTTTGGCACTAGTTGGCTTTGTGTAAAATGTCAAATTTAGACAAAAACAATGAGAATATTTCAAGTTGTTGGAAAGTGGAAAAAAAGGCGAGTTACTTCTTTCAATCGACTTATATACATGAAGCAAATAAACGAGCATTTAATGAATATTTGCAAATAATGAACCTTAGCAGTCAATTAAACTAGACCACAGGTGCTTAGAATGTGCTTACGGCCGCCTGAAAACAAATACAAATGCACAAAATATATTTCAAGAAATCACAACCACAAGAAATGGAAAGAGAAACCCGACGTTTGATTGTGTGTGTGTGCCTCTGCGCGCGGGGAGAGTGCTGACTGCGCATAAGCAACATTGTTGAAATAGGACAGAGCATGATACAATTAGACGAGGTAGTCCGCTCGGTAAAATTAGGTCCCTTATTGTATGTTTGACGAATTCGTGCGCACCAATGCTTACGCTATGACGGTCGGCAATACCTGACAATAGGGGACCAAAACGAGAGCGAGCACTTTCTGGGCGGACTACCTTGTCTTATTACATCATGGGTCAGAGAATAGAGACACATATGATGTTGCAGGTCTGAACTCGAAAACAACAAAACCTTAGCTCGGGAAGAAAGAGAGGAGAGCACGCATATGAATTTGTGGTTGCTTTATGTAGGTTTATGGCACACGAGTGCCCCGTATACGCGCTAGCTATACCTTTGCGTCAAAATAACAACGAAGACATAGGAATTACACTATTGTATGTCTGATGAGAGAATTGGGTTATTCTCGAAACAGCGATCGTTGTACGGACATACCCAATTGCTATTCCAAAATGTTGTAATTAATATCTGTTGAATTGTGTTGGTTATAAAGACTTATAATCAACCAAAGACCTTGAGCTAGCCAGTTGTAACATTGACTAAATTCAAAAACCGGTCACTAAACCCCATATACGTTTAAAATAAAAGAAACAAAAATTTAAAAAAAATTTTTAATAACATTTTTTTAAATTTTTTTTGGTAGGTACACTTACATTTTGAGCAAAATCTCTGTTCATAATGGTCAGATGGAATCAAGCAAGATATGAATCGAAAGGTAAATGAATGGTCAATAATCGCACAATACACTATTTTCAAATCGGTTAAGTAGTTTGAATACAATAGTACAAAATATTTCAAAAAAATCAATTTTTTGCTCGATAACGCAATAAATTTCGTTTCCAAACACCTAGGAAAAATATTTTAAAATTCACAAAAACTATTTTTATTTTTTCTACTTAAGAACCGCACTTCTCCGAAGAAAATAAGATATCGAAGAACAAAAACAAAAAATAAATACAGGAGCTGTAAGTCATCGAGTGCTGAAAAATGTGGTGTTTTTTAGATTTTTTAAAATTAAATTTTCATTTAAATCGACTTTTGTTCTGTTCTGGAATTTTTTTCTGATCCGGCTATTCGCTCACTTCTAATATTGACCAAAAGACGAGAAAAATAGAAAAAAATTTCTAAACACTTAAAATACTCAAATTTGACTGTCAGTTCCTTCACTTAAATGGATTCAACTACAATATTTATTCATAGATTTTCTTCATCAATACCTTATTGTCTTTGTAGAAGTGCGATTCTTAAGTCAAAAGACCTAGGCGATTAAAAATAAAAATTTCTTGCATTTTCGAATAAAAAATCGATTCATTTGAAATATTTTTGGTCATTGTATTCAAACTTCTAAGCCAATTTGAAAACAATGTTTTACGTTATTATTGACAATTTAATGACCTTTCGATTCATATCATGCTTGACACCATCTAACTATTATGAAATGAGATATGGCATAAAATGTAAGTGCACCCACCGAAAAAATGAGAAAAAAACTCATATAAATGTTAGATGGAGTCAAGCAAGGTATGAATCGAAAGGTTGAATTTCAAATAATCTCGCATTCATTGACCAAAAAACAATTGCCAGTACTACGTATTCGTGGCACATTTTCTAGGGTTTTTCCAAAACCAATTTGAATCTCTGAACCTGCTTAATTTCCTTCAGAATACCATCAGAGATGCCAAGGTTCGAATGGCGCCCGCTTTGAAAGGAACCACTTGAGAAACCAATGTTTAAGGGCCAAAGTTTTATCAGCAACGCTTTAAATTTTGAATATTTTTAATTTTCAATTAAGTGCCTTTTGAGCGGAATAAAGGTCCGGGCGTCGAGGGCGTATTAGGCCATTAGGTGCCTATTTCAATTGAATGCAGGCCAGTTTAATTCGCCGACTTTTCTAATGAAGATTTGGCATTTGAGAATCTGTATAAAAAAAAGTTGCACAATTCCTTTTCTAAATAACCAAGACGAAAGTTTTTTTAACTATTATTTTATATTTTATTCTTTATTATTATTATTAAGCAAGTGTGTGAGTGTGTTGTTGACCCTCTGAGTGTTTGCGTGTGGGTGTGAATAATAACAACATTGTTGTGCAATTGATCAATAACCTGTTGAGGAAATAGAAAAGGATTCAAAATTATTAAGTTACTCTCAATTACTGCATTTTCAACCAAGTAAGCTTACCCCGTAATATATGACGATGTGCATTCATTTGTAAGTGTGATGATGTATACCTGCAAAAGAGTCTTTGTTAGTAAAACTGATTGCCCTGTTTAACATTTGAAACTTACATAGCGTTTTATACAACAAATGTCCATCGGGGTGTTTTGAGTAGCAACTAAATTCCAAGCTAAAAATGTTCTTTAGGAGTGCCAATTGCAACCGGTGAAGGTCGCTCTGTGTATGTGCAGCGTTGATTTTGCAAAAACTTGCTAATGCTGGACATATAAATCGTCTAAGAAAAAGCATTGCCGTTTTTGGGTTTCATGTTTTAGGCTGTAGATGATATTGATAAAGAATTCACATTGGACTTGCATTTATACGACTTACTTTCAAACTCTTCTTTCTGAAACTAAATTGCATTCGAGAAACGTATTTGTAGCCATGGTTTGTGTAGACAACTGAAAAGAAACAAAATAAAAATTAGTGCATTGGCAAGAAAGTGTTAAAATGAGCAAATGAAGAAAAATGCATTTTTTATATTTAACTTTATACATCTAAATACTTACTTCTGGCCATTTGGCTTTAGTGTGACATCTTAAATTTATTATATAAAATATTGGATACAAGATCTGTAAGAAAAATTTACTAATTACTTTTTCAAAGAGTTCTATTTATTCAAAGCTTACCGTGGAAAGGCATACCAAATCACATGTTAAATTTTAACAAGCAAAAATATATTTTGTACTCGTGTTAAATTAGAGAATGAAATGAATATAGTAAAATTTTGTGTAGACCTAAAATAAATGAATTTAGTTTGAATTTCAGAATGTAAGCTTCAGCATACTCACTCGTCGCTTCTATATTACAAAAATCTGTACAATAAGTTCAGTGTGTAGACCTTGCTCATCGTCATAAATCGGGGTTATTCACATCATAATCCTGCAAAAACAAAAACAAAAAAAGTTTCAAAAGGAAATTAAGACTGAGCAATTCTGAAGAGTAGTTTTAGTGGCCCATATGGAAATTAGTCTTAGTGCACATCGAAATATTCAGATTTGTTATAAGCGATAAGTCTCCAGATTTGTTCAGACATAAGGCCCATGTGGATATTTGGTTCATATTTCCAACTTTCAGTTTCTGAAAGAAACCGGAAGAGGAAGAATAGGAACGTTCAAGGCAACAATCTGATTGGATCAACTTGTTGTGCAATATGAGCTGCTCGCTTTAAACGAAACCATTACAAGGGAGCTTTTCCAAATACAATTGGTGCCTTTGATCCATAGGGAAAGTGTTCTGTTTCGCATGACAATGCTCGGCCACATTTTTATAGAGTCGCCACGCGTTCCTTACCCTGCAATTGGGGTTTCTAGCGAACCGTAGTGATTCACCAGATAATGCTCCCTCAGATTATCTATGCGCGTCGCTATATACTGTGCACACAAAAGTTTTCAGCAGCAGCGCAGTCGGTTTTCTTTGTACTAGATGCATTTTCTTTGTTGGTACTCACATTTGATTTGAAAATACTTGAAATATATAATCCAAATTTTATAAATTTTTTGCTTTTCGTTGGGCCAATTTTTTTTTTTTTACTGAAAATTTTTTCTAGATGTTCTCCGTGTGAAAGGTTGTTACAAAATGAATGTTTTAGAGGCTACAGGGCTAACTAGCAAATTTTTCATTTGACTTTTGTTTGAAATTTCAAGCAAGGCCTACTCGAATGTTAGATTAATAAAAAGCGATTTGATTTTGGCACTAGTTGGCTTTGTGTAAAATGTCAAATTTAGACAGAAACAATGAGAATATTTCAAGTTGTTGGAAAGTAGAAAAAAAGGCGAGTTACTTCTTTCAATCGCCTTATATATGAAGCAAATAAACGAGCATTTAATGAATATGCACAAAATATATGTCAAGCAGGAACAACCTCAAGAAATAGAAAGAGAAACCCGACGTTTGATTGTGTGTGTAACGCAGTGAATTGCGAAAAGCGTTCGGTCACTGCTCGCGGGCTGAGCACAGACTATGCATAAGCAACATTGTTGACATAGGACAGAGAATAGGGAAGCATATGAAGTTGTAGCAGGTCTGAACTCGCCAACAACAAAACCTTAGCTCGGGAAGAAAGAGAGGAGAGCACGCATATGAATTTGTGGTTGCTTTATGTAGGTTTATGGCACACGCGTGCCCCGTATACGCGCTAGCTATACCTTAGCGGAATGGGCTTGGGCACCCCTAAACTAGACAATATATATTCAAAAAGTTACTTGCAGATTCATCAAATACCCACTAACGGGATTAAAGTGCGTTTGGTTACTTTTTGTCTTGTAAGTTTAAGCAACTTTAATGACGTTGGATTCACTTTGCACTTTTGCCCTTTGCCATGGTCAGAACCAAGTCTTGAAGTCTCACCCCACGTATAACTTGCGTTTTATCAATTCCCTCGTGTCGTCTCGTTAAATTCTTACAAAAATATTTATTTTGCTTCTTCTAAATACTTACCCAGAGGATAGATTCAAGCAGCAGCATTTTTTGTTTTGTATTTATTTATTTGGTATTAGATTTTTTCACTTTAAAATTTTGTAGTTGTTGACTCTAGGACTGTTCGAAATTTAATGAAGAATTTTGTCATGAAACTTGACTGGTCTACAATTCGAAATTTTATGGCCTACTTTGTTAATTGACATCAAAACGTAATTGTAAAGGTATGTAT
>JBAMBO010003268.1:0-126618 GCA_037044535.1 Lordiphosa magnipectinata | reverse complement strand
TAGCATTTCGAGGCGATTTTTCGCTGCCAGCAGAAATAAAGGAGCTCAAAACTCCACTAGAGCTCTTTTGCTATTTCTTTAATGCGGAAATCATGAATATGATCGTCGACGAAACCACGTGCGCAGCTTTAACGGATGATATTAACAATAAGTTCAAAATTAACACTGATGAGATGCACCATTACATAGGTATTTTGATGTTCATGTCCATTTATCGCTACCCGAATCTGAAGAGCTACTGGGGACAAAATGCGTTCGGACCTATACAAACCTGCATGACCCGAAGCAGATTCGAGGCAATCAAGAAGTACTTCTCGCTACGTGATGAGCGCGAACGTATCAAAAAGGGTGAGCCAGGCTACAATCCTTTGTTCCGTACTCGAAAATTTGTAGACTGTCTCAACAAACGGTTTGACTAGGTGCCAAAGTATGCCCGCCTTTGCGTTGACGAGCAAATGTGCAGCACAAAAATGAAGCACCACTGGCGTCAGTACATGCCAAATAAGCCGCACAAGTGGGGCATCAAACTATTTGTATTGTGTGATTCATTTGGATACGCATACCGCTTTGAGATCTACAGCGGTGCCGGTGATAATGTGGTCTTACTTGGTCATCCAGATCTTGGTGCTTCGGCCAACATTGTAGTGCGCTTAACTCAAACCGTAGAAAGATTTAAGAATCACATCATTTACTTCGATAATTTTGATACATCTCTGCCATTGATGGTTTATCTAAGAGCGAAAGGTATTTATAGCCTTGGCACGGTGCGTGTAAACCGTATCCCCAATTGGAAGCTACCAAACGATATTGCCATCAAAAAATTGCCAAGGGGTTTTTCGACTGAGTACGTTGGGTCCTCATATGGTGTCGACATAACCAATGTACTCTGGAAAGACAGCAAGCCTGTTCGCTTTTTGTCCACCTATGTGGGTGTTAAGCAATTTGAAAGGACAAGCCCTCGTGAAGGAACTGCAAAGGCTGCTCGTTTTGACAGAAAAGCTAAGCGACACATTTCAATTGACTGTCCCCAAATTGTGCATGAGTATAACGCTCACATGGGCGGCGTAGATCTAATGGGCCGCTATTATATCAGAGCAAAAACTCGGGATGCCGCAACGCGAATTTTTTATCACCTAATTGATATGGCAACCACCAACGCCTATATTTTACACAGACGTATCCAAACAGAGAACGAAAGCAAAGAAAAATTACTCGCACTCCCAGACTTTCGCGAAACACTAGCCGCAGGGCTGGTGACATATAAAAACAAAAACTTACCGGGTCGTCCAATCAATACCAAAAATGCATCTTCACCGCGATGAGCAAACCAGTCTCCATCCTCTCAGTCAGGACGAACAATAAATTCACCATCCTCGCAGGCAGAGCGGGCAAAGCAGTCTCCACTCTCTCATCGACCTTTTCAGCATGAGCTCAAACATGGTCAAAAATCAAAACATCCAATATCGGACTTGCGGTTTGACCAGCTGAACCATTTCCCACATTGGTTGGATCGAAACAGTGGAAAAAGATGTTGCAAGCACTGTAAATCTTCACAAACGCAATGTATATGCACGAAATGCAATCTGCATTTATGCTGCACAGCGAATAAAAACTGTTTTTTAGAATACCATAAGAAAAAATAAAATAAATCTTCATTACTTGAAAATGTTTTTTTTTTCACTCAAAGCCCCAAGCGTGCCTTCAGGCACGCTTTCCTTTCTTCCCACCTTACAGGTAAACCGAGGATTCTACATTATTTCTGAGTACATATTTGAGCTTAGAAGCATTCATTCACTTTAAAAAAAATTATTTGAATACTTTTTTTCTATTATTTTGGAAAGTAGCCTTTGAGGGTTAAGTGTAGATTGGTGAGATTCTTTTATTTCATCAGCTATTTCGCGCAATTTCATTTGATTAGCGCGTCCTAAAAAAAATGGAATTGAAAAATTTAGTTCATGGATAAATCAATAAGAAAAAGGCTTACAAATGACATGGAATTACACTTAACTCTTTGTCTTCGGTCAAGCCCGACTTTAACATACTCTGTACCCTTAATGCCACCGCTCGCATTTGCTCACGAGTTATACGCTGTTATACGCTCATCTTTAAGTTTCTCTTTCTCTCACTAAGATTGCCTTTGTTGAAAGGAATGCTTTAAAATTGACGGAGGGAATAGCATAGAAACAGACGGACAGACGGACATGGCTATATCAACTCAGCTCGTCATGCTGATCAAGAATATATATACTTTGTGTGGTCGGAGATGCTTCCTTTTATGCGTTACAAACATCTGGACAATTTTAATATACACTCTACAAGGGTATAATAAAACTAAATATATATTTTCACTTACCTTAGCATTTCTCCAGGGGAACAGCTTCTAATGAAACATCACACGGAGTTCAATTGGCGGAATGGCTTCTTTAATTTCGTCCTCTTCCTTGATATGTTACGCCAGATTCTTATAAAATGAATTGGAATTAATTTTATGTTTTTCAAACGGCATTTTGAAACTCATTGTGACACTGTGCACATTTTTATACACTTGCAAAGGGTATTATAATTTTGCCCAGAAGTTTGCAACGCATAGAATTATTCATTTCCGACCCCATAAACTATATATATTCTTAATCAGGGCGACGAACTGAGTCGATTGAGCTTTGTCCGTCCGTCTGTCTGTCTGTCTGTCCGTCTGTCCGTTTCTACGCAAACTAGTCTCTCAGTTATAAAGCTATCGAGCTGAAATTTTTCACAGTGCCTTGTTTTTAATGCACACTGCTAATATGTCGGAACCGACCGGATTGGATGACTATATCTTGTAGCTGCCATAGGAACCGTCGGTCAACAAATGGGTCTCAGTGAGAAAGACTTTTTTGTTTTCAATGTTAGCGTCCTTAAACTCGGCCATTATTAATATTATGTGCTTTCAAACTGATTTGCAAATTTTGGTCAAGATCGGATGACTATAGCTTATAGATGTCATAGGAACCATCGGTCGGAAAATGTGTCTTACTGAGAAAAACTTTTTTGTTTTAAATTTTATCTGATGTTTATCTATCGGAAAATGGGTTTATGGTGAACTTTTTTTGTTTTCAAGCTGTGTATAGTTCATCCAATCTTTATCATTCCTGTAGTAAATCGATAAATAATTTTGGTTACTAGATATCTCTAGAAGTTACGAACAGTCTGTCATCAAAACTGTGGGAGATATGACGATTTTTCCAAATTGCGAGCGCGCTAGGGGGCGCAGCAAAAATTTAAAATAAACTTGATCTGCCTTCAAGTATAAGAAATATATGTCCCATACATTTCAAACCTCTATCTCTTACCATCTCTGAGATCTCTTCGTTCATACGGACGGAGGGACAGACGGACATGGCTATATCGACTCGGCTGTTCATGCTGATCAAGAATATATATACTTTATAGGGTCGGAGATGATTTCTTCTGGCTGTTACATACTTTTGCACAAACTTAATATACTCTGTGTATGTTTGGTACAGAGTATAATAAAGCGCTTAAGAATGAAGTGCTGAAGTTAGCATTGAGACGCACTGCAATCAACAAACCCTGTTGAGTAGCGGGTGTTTGCCCCCGCTTACAACGCCGAGGTCGTGGGTTCAAATCCCCGCCAAGGCATAGTTTCCTTTTCTTAATATTTTTTTTGGAATGCACTTTGGAATAAATAAATGTTAAATGTTACCATTTGGTTACGATTTTGAAACGCCATATTTTTCTCTGTGTAATAAAAACCTTGAAGTGATAAAAACCTTGAAATGAGCTTAGAAATCTTAAAAACAAGATTTATTATCTCGCAACTTATCAACTATCCTATAGTTTTCTGTAAAGCTTCAGTTCAAAAATTAAATGAAAAAAAAAAAAAAAAAAATTTACACCCCTCCTGGGTGTTGTACGGGCATACCCAATTGCTATTCCAAAGGTTGTAATTAATATCTGTTGATTTGTGTTGATTATTTAAAATTATACTCAACCATAGACCTTGGCCCGCTAGATGCAAACTTTGATAAAAATCAAAACAGGTCACTAAACCCCATATTGAAAGAAGAAAATGTTAAGAACTAAAACAAACACTCAATCCCCCACCCCCGCGAAACACACCATCCTCTTCCACCACCCACCCATCGCCTAAAAAAAAAAAATTCTTAATTTAGGTCTTTTCTTTTCATATTAAAAACTGAGATTTTTCCATCTTAAAGTCGAGTATGAACGATCCTAAATCAATATTGTTAGACTAAGATTTAAATTGAGAATATAATCTTGGGATAAGATTATCTCGTCTCTGTCGACTTCTGTCACCGTTACGTCTCGTTTCAAGACTATAATCTTGGTTTTAGATTGATTTTTTCTCAGTGTACTTGCTATAAGCGTAGTACGGAGACGCTGACAATTTTTGCGGAGCCTATATAATTAACATAGCTCAGGAAATCCGTCAGAGCGAGTACGGAGAAACCAACAGTTTGCTCTGACAATTGCTTGGACCTGCCAACTCGTTTTTTTGAAAACAGCTGCTAAATTGTCGAAGGGCGGTCTGGACATTATGAAACTTGTTTGATAATTGTCAGAGGTACCTTTGGAAATTGAGCACACAATAAAAAAAATTAAAGCAAAGAAGACCAAAATACAAAACTACAATTATATGGACAACTGAGAGGTGGACAAACAAGTGGAGCTGATCAAAGTGGACGAGTCGCAACCAATTTTATGGAATCTGGCTATTACAAAGCATTTTGATACCCGCAGCTGCATCACTTGTGGCGGAGAATCCTTCTCTGTATGCTTCTCCCGGCATGCCATTTGCCCAATGTATGCATTCCACCGCCCGGAACCGGAACGGCCCTACAGCTAACGGCCAAGCAGCCCTAAGCTGAAGTCTCCACAGCCCATTATAGTAGTGGCTCCTTCGGCTTACTGTGGTAGCTTCCGTTGCCACTGTTGTGGCCATCTTTAAATCCGTATTCACCTCCTAGTTTATCCTCCTCTAATAGGCCCGGCGAGTATGATCCGTCTCCAGTCTATGGAGCTGGCTGTGGCTGTGAATATTGCCTCTGGTTTAATGTGCGGCCCAGCAATTTTAATCTCCAGATGCGTTTTGTGTTGTCGTTATAGCAGTATGTCTAAGTGGCTAAGTTCTGCTTCCGCAATCCAAAATAGAGGGCTTCTACCGCCCCATACAAAATGCGTCCATGAAATAGACCATGGCATTAGCACAGACACCTGAATTTCCCCAAGCGACTTCCATTTTCAATTTAATACACTCTTTTATTTTATTTGAATTAGCCCGCTTATTTTTTATACACACAACAGCTGATTTCTGTATGTTGCCTGGTCACACTACATTGTCTGAGCGGCACTGGAAACTATCAAACAATTTCCGCTCCGCAAAAATTGTCAGCGTCTCCGTACTACGCTATACACTTAAAGTGTTTTAAAAGTGTATTGTAATTTTGCTCAGAAGCTTGCAAAGCATAGAAGGAATCATCTCAGACCACATAAAGTATATATTTTTTTGATCGAGCTGAGTAGATTGAACTTTGGCCGTCCGTCTCTCCGTCAGTCTCCCTCAGTTTGTAAGCTATCGAACTGAAATTTTGCTCAGAATCTTCCTTTGACTGCATGACTACTTCTTGTAGCTGCCATAGAAGCGATCGGTTAATTTGGGGCGCCACAAGAAAGGAACATTTTTTTTGGGGTGCACTTTGCTTATGGTTATTACAATTCCCAGTTCAATTATTTCAATTAATACAACATTCGCCCATATCCTTATTCCCTTTTCTCTGACTCTGTGTCTCTCTCCCCTTCTGAGTTTAAACCTGGATACCACCAAGAACCGCATCGACCACAACATAAAGCTTCATATTAGCTGAACTTAAACACTCATACCCTTAGACACTGGGAGGCAGCTAAAACTGTAGAAATAGCATTGTCATATTCCCACTCACAGAGTTTGTGGTCAGCTTATAACGCTATTTGCCCACTTGCGCGCATTTATCACATTTATCTTCAGCATTTGCTGCCATTGTCCAAACGGAGCTCACGGAGTACACACCTTGAACCAAGATAAAGTATTGCATAAAGCAGAAATGCAAACATGCAGATGCTGAGCCACCCATGTAGCCCACTTTATTTGCGTATTTCGGAATTCGAGGAGAATAGTCGGAGGGAGAGGACACCGGGAGGGCATCATAAATTTATAGAAGCAACAAGAACTGGACAGCAACGAAAAACTGCACGAGCTAAATAAGTTTTAATCCTATTTTGTTGGATTTCTGTAGCGAGCAACGAAGTGTAGCATATGTGTGTTTGTGGGCGTGAGTGTTGGTGTGCGCCTGTTTATTTAGCCGCTTGTGCTGTGAAAGATAAGCGCGAAAAAGGGGGCAGCGGCGAAAACGAAAACAGCCAACAAAAAAATGTAAAATAAAATCTTTTCAGGGATGACCAAAATTAACAGTGATTACAAAATTGTTAGGATGAATTCTGCAATAAACTAGTCAATTTAATTGACCTATTCGCCTTAGGACCCAGGATCAAATTTAAATGCAGTAAAATTTCGATTTTCCATTCATTTCAATTTTCATATATATTACTTATCAGGCCGTCGACCTAGACATGTTTATTTGCTCTTATTTTAAGACTGGCGAGCTGATCATTTGCTCAGCTAACTAAACTTTGACTTAATGGTTAATCACGAAGCCTTTTAATAACTCATAATCAAACTCCAGTTCTAGTTAAATCTAGTTGTCCTGCCCTAAACTAAAATACATTTTTGCCGGATTAACAGGCTGTAACTTTGCATAAGTCCAAACCAAATTGGGAAAAACAGACGATTCTAGGCTATATGAGAAGTTGTTAAATGAAATATCAGACCACCGCTTTGGCTTCCACACGTCGATTAAGTTTGCTAAATTTGCCATATTTTGGGGAAATCTCTTTTCAAATGCCAATTTATAGTCCCTTTCCACTGGCATAATTTTACCTTTGTAGAGGGTATATTAAAATTGTCGAGATGTTTGTAACGCATAGAAGGAAGCATCTCCGACCACATAAAGTATATATATTCTTGATCAGCATGACGAGCTGAGTTGATATAGCCATGTCCGTCCGTCTACCTCCTCCGTCAGTTTCGCTACCAAACTTTGCCCGAAGTCTTTTGGTACAAATACGTACATTTGCCGGAACCGGCCGGATCGGATGACTATAGCATATACATAGCTGCCATAGAAATGATCGGTCGAAAAACTAGTTTTACTGAGAAAAACTTTTTTGTTTTCAATGAAAACGTCGCCAAACCTCGTATTTATCAGTTTTCTATGCTTTCAAATAATTCCACCAAGTTAGTTCAGAAAAAAGTCTTAGTAGGAATAACTTTTTTGTTTTCAATGCTATAGCTCCCAAACTTGTTACTACACAATTCTGCCAAGTTTGATCCAAATCTGATGAATAGCATATACCTGCCATAGTGACGATCGGTCGAAAAAGTAGTTCTAGTGAGAAAAACTTTTTCGTTTTCAATGATTGCGTCTTTTTACATTCCGGTTTTGAATATTATCGGTTTCCACACAATTTTGGGAAGTTTGGTCAATATCTGATGAAAATATGGAATAGCTGACATATAACAAACTGGCAAGAAAATGGTGTGGCAGCCCTGGCCACCTCTGGTCACACCATTCTTCGAGCACCATCCCTACGCAGTAGCAGAACGACAACACACGTGCCATCCCTGACGCGCAGTTTCTGGCTGGGCTCCCGCCAAGGCGGCTGTCGGCAGCATCGCGCTTTACAATCGAACAATAATTAGCACATTAAACCTAGTAGTAAAAATGGTGACCTCCGACGATTGAAAGCAACGAATACGCGAACTTCTGCAACAATTATCTGATGCGTAAAACATTTCGACCGCAGATTCACACACACACGCACACACCCATACAGTGACGCCATTGTGGGATTCATATCGACTTGCGGCTTTCGATCAGTAAATTCAAACAGTATTAAGTTAACTAAAGTTAACTATTTCGACAACAGCCAGCCAGAAACTCAACGACAGCAACATCTCTAGCCTTTTTGGCCAAGTGTGTCCCACACACACACGAATGACGCCGGCAAAACACACAAACATGCTGACGGCGTCTGCTGGCGAGTTTTGGCGCGTTCTCACACGGACAGCATCTACCAGCACGCACACACATAGTACAAACAGCAATTTTTTGTGCAAATCATACGGCTGACGATCATCGAGGAGGCCTCACTCCAACCAGGAGTCGCTAATTCGTACTTTTGGCAGTGGAATTTTTTTTTGCAATTTGTTAAACACCATCGACAAATCTTCTTAGAAAACGACGCCGGCAACGCCTACACACATTCACACACACAGACACCAACGCATGTGGTCATATGTATGAATATGTATGTATTTATATCGCTCAATCTGCCATGCATGACATCGACCTCTGCCCACGCATATTGTCCACTGTCTGTCGCCCCTTACACGTCGAGTTGTCCACATCCAGCTGCAGCCAAGGCATTCCACGTCAGGCTGTCCACCAACCGCTGCCCACGAAAACGTTCATCGCCAGCCTGCCCTACACCGCTGCTCGCGCCTACTATTTACGCGCGCCTAACCGACTCAGCAACTATATGTATCCGATCTCACGTTGGTCAAGCATCCGACCAATTTTTCAGATCTTACATTGTACGCAGCCTGCCAGACGATCGATCATACTTATGGAAGTACGTCGCGCAGCTGAATTCGGATCTTCATCGCATCTTTCATCATCGCCGATGTTCATGCACAGCGATCCGCACACCTGACCGACCACTAGCAACATGCTACGACTCGAGACGCTCTTTGTTTGGCAATTGCCAGCCTGAGTCTATCTTCAAGTTCTCGATTCCACCACGAAAGTCCACAACGAGTGGCAAGCGAAAGTCCACAACGCGTGGCAAACGAAAGTCCACAACGTGTGGCAATCAAAAGTCTCTACTCGGGGTACAATACCCAGTACTATTGACTCTTCAACTTCAACCCTGATCGAACGAACTTGCTTATCGACCCTCAATCGAAGCAACGACCTCAACGCGAGGCAACGTCAACCCTGCTTGGGCGAACTTGCTTATCGACCCCCACTCGAAGCAACGGCCTCAACGCGAGGTTACCATCGACTCAACTACGACACAAACATCACAGCGAGAAGTATACGCAAGCATTCTTTCATATTGGGACTTGTGCAGATCCTGTAGATGCTCACCCCGGACATACATTCATCTCAGCTTTACTCAAAACTTGGAGATCGTTCGTTCCCACATGGTCTCTGGAAGGGGAGTACTGTGGCAGCCCTGGCCACCTCTGGTCACACCATTCTTCGAGCACCATCCCTACGCAGTAGCAGAACGATAACACACGCGCCATCCCTGACGCGCAGTTTCTGGCTGGGCTCCCGCCAAGGCGGCTGTCGGCAGCATCGCGCTTTACAATCAAACAATAATTAGCACATTAAACGTAGTAACTAAAATGGTCAAAGTAGTGGCGCCATCTATTGCTGAGTTTCGGAAATAGCTCAGCGAAGAATTTTCGACGAAAATCATTTAAAACCTTAATTTATATAAATTATACAAGCTACAAGGGTATATAAACTTCGGTCGAGCCGAAGTTACCTTTCCTCTATTTATTCTTTTTTATTCTTCAAACTGATAAAAGCAGGGCTTAATACCGGAACCGGAACCGGTAACCGAAATAAACCGTTTCAAATCAACAAAGTTTTCCGTTTTCGACCAAATTTCGCAAATCAGTTTGAAAACATACAACATTAATAATATTAACTAATAATATAACTAATTAAGTTGTTTTTCTCACTAAAACACATTTTACGACCGATCGTTTATATGGCAGCTACAAGAAGTAGTCATCCGATTCGGGCAGCGTGCAGCCAAAAGAAGACTCTGTGCAAAAGCGTAGAAACAGACAGACGGACGGACAAAGCTCAAGCTGTACTGTCCTATAAGACTTAGAAAATTGAAAATTTTTCCTCATTTAAATGAAATTTAACTTTTTTTCGAGACAAAAATATTGCAAATTGGATGTTCCACCATATCTTAAAGACAAGAGTTGATAACACATAACCTAGACCTGTTTTGAAAGCGGCGCACAAAACTGGAAAAAACAGACATGTTCCCGATTCCACTACTTTTTCACAAGTATATCGAACGCGATTCCGCTTCGGAGTTGATTTTCTGTACAAAATTCCGAAGGAAATTGCTATCTTTTTACTTTTGGCAAACAAAAGGTCCAGACGCAATCGGCATTACACCCATAAAACGAGAGCGTAAAGTCGGCTCCAAACGACTTCGATATAACAGTTACTCATGGAAAGAAATCTTTAATAGCCTTCCTGTGTGCCTGAGGTGTGACAGCCGAAAAGTATGCAACGTTTTTTAACTCGGTTATTTATCATCTGATCTTTATCAAAATTTCTCGGCTTATAGATATTGTAACGCGTATAAAAATCCTCTCCAAATTTACAAAATATTTTAGTGTCCCTCTCAATAGAAGGGTAAGTCCGTTTTTTATACCCGTTACTCGTAGAGTAAAAGGGTATACTAAAGTCGTGCAAATGCCTGTTACATAGGCAAAAGGAATCATTTCAGACCATATCAAGTATATATATTCTTGATCAGCATCAACAGCCGAGTCGATATAGTCATGTCCGTCTGTCCGTCCGTCCGTCTGTCTGTATGAACACCTAGATCTCAGAGACTAGAAGGGCTAGAGCAACCAAATTTGAAATCTAGACTCCTATTGTCTGAACGCAGATCAAGTTTATTTCAAATTTTGGCCAAGCCCACCCCCGCCCCCACAATAATAAATGTTGAATAACTTCCACTATTTTTTAGGATACTCGATAGATATTCGCAATATCCATAAGCCCTGAATTTTAAATTAATCAATTTTAATTTAAAAATTTTAAATTAAAACATTTTTAATTTCGCTACGGAAGATTTTAATGGACGTAATGACGTCATTCATATTTTGTTTTGTGGTTTTGTGGAGTTTCACACACAAACACCCACACACAAACACCCACACACTCAAGATGGTTGGTAGACGGTGGGCGTGGGGTAAGTGGAAGAAAGAGTGGAGGTTGGGATGTGGGTGGGAAGTGGGGGGAACTATGTGGGGAGTGGTTGGGATGTGCGTGGGGAGTGGGAGTCAAGAGTGCGGGAGCAAAGTGGGAACAGTGTGGGAAGAGTATGGGAAGAGTGTAGGAAGAGAGTGGGAATAGAGTGGGAAGAGTGAGGGAAGAGTGAGGGAAGAGTGTGGGAGCAGTGTTGGAAGAGTGCGGTAACAGTGTGGGAAGAGTGAAGAACAGTGTGGGGAGAGTGTCTTGAAATGAAGCCCTTAAATTTGGCATCATGTTTCTCATCAAAGCCTCGTGAGTTTAAACGTCACTCACACCTTTATTATGCCCTTGTAGATCAAGAAAATATATACTTTATGTGGTCGGAGATGCTTCCTTCTATGCGTTACAAACATCTCGACAATTTAAATATACCCTTTACAAGGGTATAAACATCTTTGGGAGAGAGAGAGAGAGAGAGAGAGCTACTAACACGAGTGTAATTAATTTTTGTGGGTGCCGATTAACTTTTTTTTGCTCATAACTTGTGTATCGTTTATCCGATCTTTATCATTCCTTCAGCAAATCGATAAATAATTTTGATTACTAGATTTCTCTAGAATGTACGAACAATCTATCATTAAAACTGTGGGAAATATGACTTTTGCCAAATAGCGGGGGCGGGAGTGTGCGTATTAAAAATTGAAAATAAACTTGATCTGCCTGCAAGTATAATGAATCTTTGTCCCATACATGTCAAACCTCTATCTCTTACTATCTCTGAGATCTCTTCGTTCATACGGACGGACAGACGAACGGACGAACAGACGGACAGACAGACGGACGGACAGGCGAACAGACGGCATGGCTATATCGACTCGGCTGTTGATGCTGATCAAGAATATATATACAGTATAGGGTCAGAGAAGATTTCTTCTGGCAGTTACATACTTTTTCACAAACTTAATATACTCTGTGTACCTTTGGTACAGAGTATAAAAAAGCGCGTGATGAAAATTTTCAGATTTTTTTTAATTTCATTTGTATTGGTGTGTACGTGAAACGGCCGACGGCCGCGGGCCGCAGCCACCAATGACCTGGTTCCAATCAATGAGCTGCCCAGAGCAGCACTTTGCAGCTGTCACTGCAAATATCCAGATTGAGGCAAAGTATTCGACCTTTACCTTATTCCCTCTCATGTGACACCATTGCTGACAAAGTTAAAGGTCGAATGTTTTGCATCAATCTGGATATTTTCAGCCCCAGGCAGATCATTAATTGGAGGCTGGTCATTGCGAATATCGCCGATCGCACATTTTTATGGCTCTCACCATAGAATAAAACGCATACATTGTATATTATTTGGTGGTACTTTTCAGCATGTCGATGTTGCTCAAGCTAACCCACTTATTCCTGCGCAGCTTTCCAAACAGATCTCGACGAAGCTGAAGAGCCAAAAGTGGAGAAAAACCGATACACGTGGCTGAGCCACTCTAGTTGCCGCCTCGATCGGTACACATTAATTTGTCGCCATCAATTGGTAATTAAACTTGGTTCGCCCGTTGCCCCCAACATCACACCTATTACTTTATTCTCGGTACCTTTTTATCAAAAACTACAGGTCTGGCCCCTAGAGCCCGGCTGCTAACTCCAGACCCCAGCCCCATAGTGTACCTAACCTCACATTTCAGAAGACAGAATTCCCAAGTCACCTAAGCCAATCAAGCTCCACCAGTTGCCGAAGAAGCTGTAGTGTCTAGTGCCACCCAATCAAAGTGAAAAAACCTCACCAAAGCCTTACATGACGAAGTGTAGGGCAGTGAGACGAAAGAATATTCCTCTAATAAAACGCCCAGTGCAGACCCTGAGGCTCTAGTTGGATAACATAGAGAAAAGTCATAAGCATAAGCCTAAAGTGTGCTTAGGTTAGTAGTATTTGTTTTGATAAGTTTTTTTTTCGCAAATAATTTCCAACTCATTTAAAATGTAATTTTAAAATTAACCATCGCTCTTTAAAATTATTATAGGGTCGGAGATGACTCGTTTCTCAAGTAACACAGCAAAACAAGTCCGCTGATGAGAGAATTTGCTTATTCTGGAAACAGCGATCGTTGTACGGACATACCCAATTGCTATTCCAAAATGTTGTAATTAATATCTGTTGGTTTGTGTTGGTTATAAAGACTTATAATCAACAAAAAGCCCTTGAGCTAGCCAGTTGTAACATTGAGTAACACAAAATAAATAAAAACGTTACCAGTCACCAGAAAGATAGACTTCATAGCACGCATCTTCTAAAAATGGTAAACAATTAGCCTCCATACTGGTTTGGATTTCTTGACTGCGGAACAACGGTAATGGAACCTTCTAAACTGTAAATTCCCGACCTCAGAAGTTGAATGGTCACTCTTTAAGCCACTTAACAACCTCGGACTACAACCTCGATTTTTTGAATTTCTGCCAGTCAGTTTTTCATTCTGTCCCAGTGTGCAATGTCGCTTTTTACAATTGCTAAATTAGCACCAATAATAGTTTTCAAATGGTTAATACCACAAATTTTTGTGGTTCAGTGTTGCTCATCTCTGTTGGCAACAGTAGTTTAATTACATCACCCCCTTGTACATTACTTACCTGTGCTAGCCCAATCAACGTCACGCACTGCTGCCAAACAATTTCCAACCCTGCTCTATTTTTAAAGCTTGTAATTTCGCCTCCCACTTCGCATTACAGAAGAGGAAAATTCTCCAATAGTGACACCCTAATTCGTGCGCAATTTGGGTTGGTTGTGAGGTATTAAGTATCTATTTAATTTGCATTTTACGCGCAAAAATAGTTTGCATATCGACGAGGGACCCGCAACCTTTTCGCCCATTACTCATACGCCGAGTGCGCCAAATTGCCTGCCTGTAATTTACACAGCCGCAGGTCAGCTGCACCAATGTATTTGCCTCATAATTAGAACTCAAGTTTAATTGGGCGAACATAAATATTTTAATGAGCTGCGCCAAAAGATGTATTCTCCCAATCGCAGGAAATAATTTTCAATTAGTGTGAAGCACATAGGAAATACGCGCAAGCTGCCCACTCATCAGCAGCAGCAAAAATCAAAGTAAATTGCAACTAATTGGTAACACATTCCTTATGAAGAAGCCGAAAGCTCATTAACTAACAAAAATATGAAATCAGAGAGCCAACTCACTTCTCGTGCCCGCCAGTCATTTATAAGTAAGACCATTTGCTTTTAACATGGAAAGCAACAGAAGAAATGCACAGTTAATTATGCTGCCGAAAAGTATGCAAGAGAAATGCTAACCAATGCGTTTTTGTACTCTGTACCAGAGTTACACAGAGTATATTAAGTTTGTGCAAAAGTATGTAACAGGGAGAAGGAATCATTTCCCACCCTATAAAGTATAAATATAGAGTCGATATTGCCATGTCCGTCTGTCCGCCCGTATGATCGAAGAGATCTCAGAGATGGTGAGAGATAGAGGATTGACATGTATGGGACTTAAACTTCTTATACTTAAATTTTTGACACTCCCCCTTCCGCCCTCGCAATTTGTTGAAAACGTCTCCCACAGTCTTGTAGCTAGATGGTTCGTTCCTTTTAGAGGTATTTGGAAATCAAGATTGATTATCGATGATAAAAATCAGATGAACTTTCATCAAGTTATGACCAACAGAAAGTTCGCTTCCGCTGCGTTGGATTGCTTGGTAACAGTTGTGGCGCTATCTATTGGCCAGTTTTCAAAATTCCTCAACAAGCCAAGCAATTAGTGGCGCCATCTATTGGTCAGCAAGCATTGTTCGATGCAAAAATGTTGAGCGCCACCTATGATGAACGATACTCAAGCTATGACCAACAGAGAGTTCGCTGCCGCAGTGCAGCAGCAGCGCTGCTTTCAGCTGCTACTCGGTACAGGGTATATAACAGTCGGGATTGACCGATTTTCTTACTTGTTTTACATAAAGGAAACTGAACAAGAGAAACAAGAGAAGAAATTCAGAACTTTTTAAGTGCTGTAAATATTTTTAACAAGTGAAGCGCACGGTTCTATTCATTGAATTATATCATATACGTTTTCAGCAAATTACTTAAGCGTTTACCTTCGTCACGCACATCAACACTCTAACTGAATCCTTGTACACAACTACACTAAGAAAACAAGAAAGAAAGTTGGTCAAGCCCGACTATTTATAAAATTCTCTGTAGTACAGAGTCTGTACCCCCAAAGTTTGTATATATCAAAACAAACAAAGTAGCAAACAAGTCACAAAGTGTGTGAAGTGCTGCCCATCGCCGTTGCGGCCACTGCTATCCATCCTAATTGTTTGTTTCCCTCATAACTCGATTATCGTTAATCCAATCTATCGGCCGTGTTCTACAAACCTCTAACAACCCAAAAGCAATTGTCGGTGTTCCTGATACCTCTTTTGGTGGTTTTCAAATATTGCGAATTTTGTGGCGACATTTGGTCAATGTTTTGCTAATAAAGAGATTTGAGTCAAATATAATAATGAGAAACAAAGCTTGAATGCTTTACTGATCGAATTGCATTAATATTATTAAAGATTTGATGGGTTTTTAGAAATAAAAATGTTGTCCACCAAAACAATGCAAAAGTCAGAGGGCAGCAGAAAGCAACAATAAGCAAAACTGTCAACTTATTCCAAATGTGACAATATCATTTTCGGAGTTTTAATTTTCCTTTCAAAATTAAAAGTTTGTTCGCTTCAATGAAGTATTAATTTAACAAGATTATACGGATAAATTAGCAGTTTATTAAAATATGATTTAACAGATTAATTCAATGATGTATCGAATCAAACCTATCGATAAATTATATCGGCGAGAATTTCAAACTACAAATGGAAGATAAGTTACCAGCAGTCAAAAGTTTTAACTGCACTTTCTACTTTCTTTAGAGCTCCAGAGACAGAGACAGTAATGCCATTTGGAAAAGCAGTCGGATATCGCTGCAGAAAAGAAGCTTACGCTTCTTCAGAAATTAAAAGTGGATTGCATCATTTCTGAAACTCTTGTTAGGATTATGTCTCCTCTCCAACGGCCTTCTCCCAGCAATATCCAAACAATAAATGCAGCCGCGGCCATTTTTGAAATTATATTTGTGCACTCCACTCACTTGTAAGCAACAGGGTTGTCAATACAAAATAATTTTGTGGCGGGTCAGCGATCTCTTCAATTTTTTTCCGATACAATACCACAACCAATTGCAGCACTTGGCTTAGAAACTTCCAAATAAAATTTGAATCCTACATTAATTTAAATTATTTTTAAGCCTACAACCCTGTCATGGCAGCCCCAACGCAAAAACTATCAGTCAGCTGTTACCATCTCTGAAATCTGTGTCATACGGACAGACGGACAGGGCTATATAAACTCGGCTGTTGATGCTGATCAAGAATATGTATACTTTATTGGGTCGGAAATGATCCTTCTCACTGTAACATACTTTTTTACCTTTGGTACTTAGTATAAAAAATCATTGGTGCACTACACCATGCAACAGGGTCCAGTATACTGATTCTAGACGATTTTCGTTTGCTGAACACGGATTTGTTTTCGGAAATGGTCCATCACGTCTAGAATTTATGCATAAAGTTGTTTAAAATGCCTATTTTTACATTTTTTAGGAGTGTTGAGTGGGAAATCTATTCTTTTGTCTTTGAGCTTATCGTGAAGTACTATTTCTTAACTTTAAAATAACCTATCCCAAAGAATACGCGCATTTTTTATTTATACATTACACACTATTTACACATATACGAGCCGAGCGCATGCCAAAGCTGAGGAGAAGAGAGCAAAAAGCCTTTCAGTCGCTGGCTAGCCTTTGCATAGAAAAACTAACATAGAAGCACACTTTGAAACGCCGCTCTTTTTTGAGTGATGTTAACTCCATTGTGACAAGGAGATACTTCAATAGTGACAACAAAATCTGTTACTCAAAATTATTGTCGACATAGGAAAACACGGTGGTTAGAGGGAGATGGACATAGTCAAAAAAAAAACTCAGAGAGTCAAAAAATAACTCAAAGAGCCAAAATGACAGCGAACAGCTGACAAATGTCTGAGTGAAAAGTTGTCGACGCAGCAAAGTGTGCTTCTATGTTAGTTTTTCTATGGCCTTTGATGCTGTCATGTCGAGGCAAATTCACGGCGCTTTATTTTCGCACACCAATACACTCTCACTTTTTGGCCGAGCTCTCATTGCCCAACGCTGCTGTAGTCGGTTTCATTCCATAGTCTTCCTAGCGATGCGCAGTAGTAGGCAGTTAAAGAGGGGAGGAGGGGGAATTCTCTAAATCTGAAACAAACTTAATCTGGGTACGGTATTCACTTACATACATGCAAAAATTTGTGGCTTTCTCTTTTACAGTCTCTGAGTTCGACGCGTGCATACAGGCAGACGGACAGACGGATATGGCTGAATCGGCTCGGCTGTTGATGCTGATCAAGAATATGTATACTTTATAGCAGCGATGGACGCAAGTACCCCCTGGGGGATGAAGACATTTCTCTATTTATAGATATACGAGCCGAAGGCATGGGGAAGCTGAGGCGAAGAGGGTAAACTGCGTTTCAGTCGCTGGCTAGCGTTCGAAGAAGCTGGTTCGCGACGCTTTATTTACGCACAATACACCAATACACACTCACCCTTGCACAACTTCATGATCCCCTTTTACCCATTTTCAATATGTACAGGGTATACAAATTATAACAAATAGTGGAACCTTGGCTGTAATACTCAAAAATGCAGTGAGTGGCGGTTTTTTGGATGACTCTTTGTAAATTACTATTTAATTTTTTAATTCCATTGTTTTTTATTTATTTTGCATCAGGTCCCTTGTAAGACTGTGTATTTGCCCGGATGTATATTTTTGAAATCTGGTGCCGGGAAAGTGGCTCTATTGGACAAGCTGGAATTTTTTAAGAACAAGTAAACGGCAAGATTTGTGATGATGGATATGAAACGGACCCTACAGAGTTTTCAAATTTAATCTCATATATGTATACAAAATATATATATACACATATATGTGTAACACTTTTAAAGCGTAACAAATCCAAAGATTTACCAAAAAATTATGATTAGAGACTTTCATCGAAAGGTGATTTTCAAAATGAACGTGGGAAACGTGGTCGTTCTAATGGAAACACGGCAATAAGATATTTTCATGAAAAAAACCTGGATATAGTTACTAAAATTGCTGGCGTCAAGAAAGATTTGTTATAAAGAAGCGCAACGTTCATGCTGACCGATGGTTCCTATGGCAGCTATACGCAACAGTCATCCGATCCGGCCGGTTCCGACAAATGTGCATCGTATTTGTACCAAAAGTCTTCGAGCAAAGTTTGGTTAAGATAGCTTTAAAACTGACGGAGAAGATAGCATAGAAGCAGACGGACAGACGAACAGATGAACGGACGGACAGACGCAAATGGCTATATGAACTAAGCTAGTCATGCTGATCAAGAATATATATACTTTATGTGGTCAGAGATGCTTCCTTCTATGCGTTGTCCGACCCCTGGGCTTAATTTGTTTCTTATTTCGACTTCATAAGTACAAACCGATCGTAAAATAATATTCATTTTCTAGATGGTTCTAAGCGACACACTGTGGATTGGCTTGAAACTCGGTTTGTAAGGAGAGAAAGTTAATCAATTTGTAATTTGTAATAATCAACAGCAATTTTTTTGGGTAAATGAAACCGACCGCTGTCCGCGCACGTTGTCCACCGATCTCCTATCTGTCGCCCCTTGCACGTCGATCTGTCCACATCCTGCTGCAGCCAAGGCATTCCAAGTCAGGCTGTCCACGTGTGAAAACGTCCATCGCCAGCCTGCCCTACACCGCTGCTCGTGCCTACAATTTACGCGCGCTTAACCGACTCATCAACTACATGTAACCGATCTCACGTTGGTCAAGCATCCGACCAATTTTTCAGATCTTACATTGTACGCAGCCTGCCAACCGATCGATCATACTTATGGAAGTACGTCGCGCAGCTGAATTCGGATCTTCATCGCATCTTTCGTCGTCGCCGATGTTCATGCACAGCGATCCGCATACCTGACCGACCACTAGCAACATGCTACGACTCGAGACGCTCTTTGTTTGGCAATTGATGCCAGCCTGAGTCTGCCTACAAGTTCTCGATCTCATCACGAAAGTCCTTAACGAGAGGCACCACGAAAGTCCACAACATGTGGCAATCGAAAGTCTCTACTCGGGGTACAATACCCAGTACTAGTGACTCTGCAACTTCAACCCTGATCGACCGAACTTGCTTATCGACCTACAACCGAAGCAACGACATCAACTCGAAAGTCCTCGAAGCGAGGCAACCTCAACCCTGCTTGGGCGAACTCGCTTATCGACCCCCACTCGAAGCAACGGCCTCAATGCGAGGTTACCATCAACGCAACTTCTCCAATCTGTACTCGGTGCACATGCTCAGTACTACGGATTGACTAGTTTCTATACTCAGCGAAACATTCTCATCGACCCAGCTACGACTCAAACATCACAGCGAAAACTATACACAAGCTTTCCTCCACATTGGGACTTGTGCAAATCCTTTAGATGCTCACCCCGGACATACATTCATCCCAGCTATACTTAATTTTGAAGATCATTCGTTCCCATTCGACCGAGACCACTCTGGAGGGGGAGTACTGTGGCAGCCCTGGCCACCTCTGGTCACACCATTTATCGAGCACCGCACCATCCATACGCGATAGCAGAACGATAACACGCGCCATCCCTGGCGCTCAGTTTCAGGCTGGCGTCCACCACGCGCGGCGGCGCGTCGCATCATCGTCAACTCAATCGACTTTCATTCATTCATTTTAGCGTGTATTATTATTATTCAATAAAGTTAGTTAGACATAAAACCTCGTAGCTAAATGGTCAAAGTAGTGACGCCATCTATTGCTGAGTTTGGGAAATAGCTCAGCTAAGAATGTTCGACGAAAATTATTTAAAACTTAAATTTATATAAATTTTACAAGCTACTAGGGTATATAAACTTCGGTCGAGCCGAAGTTAGCTATCCTCTATTTTTTCTTATTTATCTTCTAGATTGCTGAAACGACACACTGTGCAAACGGATAAAAGAACCCAAAAACTGGATGCAGAATGTTCAGGCCATTTTCCTAGTGGGCGGATTTTCCAAAATCGGGAAATTACATGTCAAATTATTTCGCGTACGAATCAAGTTTCAATTAAATCGGTTAAAAACAAAGTTTTTCGGTGAGGCGGGGGTGGAATTTTCCGAATCCCGGTCTTAAAGCTCACTTTCACCACATTTGGTATCTAATGTCCAAGTTTCAGACCACTATATCTTAGCGTTAAGGCTGTGCATAGATGCTAATCAGTGAACCAGTCAGCGAGTTGTTCAGTGAATCAGTGAGAAGACACTTTTATATATATATGGAGATAAAATCAAATTTCCATACAAAAAGATGGGAAGAAAAGCCAAAGTAAAACTTTCTTGTTTGAAATTTTTACTTTACTTCTCATAACTTCACAACTTCGTTTAGGGCTTTACTGAGAAAACCGGGTAATTTTTTATTTACGGTTGCATTTAAATTTTGCATTTACCTTTTACCCAAATATGAGTTGCTTTCCCATCTCTTCCCATTTCACACACGTGTGTTTATGTGGCTGTGTATCCATCCTTATTGAAGCCCACGCGGAATATTCCAAAATGAAATGTGCAAGTTTTGGGTTATTTTTTTGGTTAGACCGCGAGCGTGTTTTGTGCAGTATTTCAATTATTTTAATTACAGTTGGCAAACACACACACGCAGGCACACAGCCACACACTGGGAAAGTCGTAACTGTAATACAATTATTTGCCAATTGCGGTTGCCCATTCACAATTCACAATGACATTGCCCATCAATTTGTGTCTAAATTAATTTTGAATAATTTTTATGATGTTTTTGCTGCGGTTACCCACTCAGGGCGGACTTTGTTGCAGTCGCCATCCGCAGCAGCAACAGCGTCTAACCCACCTCTCCAGCTCAAATGGAAATCAGTCAAAATGTTGCATAAGGCTACAATGCACCGTCTGGCTGAAGTTTAAATTGCCACAGCGCGTGTAATGAATACTTGAATAATTCATTAGTCGAGCGAGCTTGAGAAAGAATGCCAAGTTATGAAAACGGCCTAAAGACAACACACGCAAACGCGTGTGGACTCCTCCTAGAGGTGGAAGGGAGGTCCCTGCATTTTCAGCAAGTCAACATCTTTAAAGAAACTTTGAGAAAAGAAGAATCTTCACATGACAATCCATCACAGATGCCTCGAAACATCTAGCCAGATGCCAACCTAACCACAGCTCGAGTTAAGAGCAGCCACAACTTCCATTTACAGCTGCTGCTGCTGTTGCTGCTGTCGACAACTCCTTTTCCAACTTTGAGGTGTGGAATTTTTGCTTCGGAACGCATAAAATGCATTAGGGTCGCTAAATAATTCAGTAGCGAGCAGCCCAGCTAATTTAGCCAGCTTCAGAGGGAGAAGCCGGCGCAAATAAGTGGGGAGAGAACAGTTTAGCTAAAGGCAAAGAGCCGCTTAGCTTAACGCAAAGTGTTTTGAGGGAGGTTTTTTCTTTTCAGTGCATTTGGGGTGGCAGACTGAATGCAAATTGTTGCGAGTCTGAGCCACACAGACAACTGGCAATCAAGCCTTATTTAGGATAGACTCAGAGGGGGTCAGCTATTTGTATGAGTAAAGAAAAGATTAATTGTGAAGAGGAGCCCTTGGACACTTGAACCAAATAAATAGAGAACAAGAAAGTCGGTCAAGCCCGAATATAACATACTCTGTACTCCCAAAGGTTGTAAGTATGTGATCAATTTAAGTTAGAACCCACACAAAGTAGCAAAAAAGTCACAAAGTGTGTGAAGTGCTGCCCATCGACGTTGCGGCCACTCCTATCCGTCATAATTGTTTGTTTTCCTTATAACTCGTCGTTCGTCCGATCTTTAACATTTCTTCAGCAAATCGATAAATAATACTGATTACTGAATATGCGTAGAAGGTACGAACCATCTATCTACAAAACTGTGGGATATATGACGTTGTTTGAAAATTGCGGGGCGTGGCGTGACTGAAAACAAACTTGATCTGCCTGCAAGTATAAGAAATATATTTTCCATACATGTCAACCCTCTATCTCTTACCATCTTTAAGATCTCTTCGTTCACACGGATGGACAGACAGACATGGCTATATCGACTCGGCTGTTGATGCTGATCAGGAATATAGATACTTTATAGGTTCGAAAATGATTCCTTCTCCCTGTTACATACTTTTGCACAAACTTAATATAATCTGTGTACCTTTGGTAAACAGTATAAAAAGAGATATGTAAAAATATTTAAGTTTACCTTAGATTCAAGAAGATCGTCGCTTACTTGAACTGGTCTTTCCACCTTTGCCGTACCCTGGTTTCTTCTTGTTAGGAATATCCGGCTGAAGAACTAGATATATATTTGGTTCTGGACAAATTCGTTCCTATATAGGCATGCCATTCGGATAGAAGAAGACACAGAGCAAAATTTTTAATTTGATAGCTGTAAGACTTAAAGATTAGTTTGCGTGGACGTTTATAAGTACAATCATTAGATATGGGTCAATCAGTTCAGCTCATCACCTTATCAAGAACACATTATAATCAACTGTGTTCATTAACAGTTTAAAATTTGTAAACAAAACCGTAACCGTAACCGAAAAAAAAATACATTTTAGAGATTAATATTAAATTTTAAGAAATGTAATAAATAGTCGTTAGTTTTTGGTCTTTTAAATCCGAGATGATATCGAAAAACTGATCATGTGGTAAATTAGAGGAGACTCAGGTTACAATCTGAGATTTTTAATATCGGCAATAAATTTTTCAGAATTATTTAAACTTGGCAAAAAAACGATTTAATCAAAAAATATCCATATTTTCAATATTAAAATCAATAAATTTGTATATTATGAACAGATTCAAAACTTCGTATTTGGTTTTTCTCTAACTTTATTCAATGCAGCTTACGAGAAAATAAGTTTGGTTTGAAGAGGTAACTTAATGTAGCCACTGCAGGGTTGTGCCTGAAGCAATAGCATTAATTTTGAATTAGCATTAAATTTTAAATAATAATTCAAAAAAAATTTTAATTGGAATTAAATAAATTTCAATTTCGATCAAAAATTTTGAATTGGCATTGAAATGAAATAGTTTGAATTCGTAATTCTCAATTGGCATTGAAATAAAATAATTTCAATTCAAAATACATGCATCTGAATTATAACTACTAATGCCAAGCGTGGCATTGGCATTATTTTTGCTCAGAATATTCCCATTCTCCCGTTCCGGGTGATAATGAGATCATTCCTGTTGTTTAAAGTCCGGCCCCGCTTTTCTTTTCGATGGGAGGTATCCCAAAATGATCTTTGATGGCAGTTGGAGGCAGATCAGTGGCCGAATTCACAAAGTAGTGGTGAAAAGTTTTATTACATAAATAAGTAAGGCGCACTCCAAAAATAAGTAATGGAGGGACTCAGGCCCAGCAAGATAGTTTGAAGGTTTTTTTTTGCTTATGCTGTTACTTTTATTACCTTTGCAACACATATGCGTGTTTTTCGTATGCACCTTTATTTTGCTTCAGGATGTTTAAGAAATCTGTCGTGGCTAGCAAGTTCAGAGTGTGACTTCCACAATGCCAGTGCTTCGGCAGGGACGACAAACTGAAGCCAGGAAGCTCAGAAATGGGCAGTATTTCATCTTCAGAGTCAGAGTAATCGCTATCCGTTTCCAGATGATCTTCACTCATTGATTTACGCATTACATTACATGCATTGATGTCCACTATCAACTTGCCGATTTTGTCAAAGGTGTGGCTTCCCATGCATGTATTTTGAATTGGCACTATTTCATTTCAATGCCAATTCAGAATTTTGAGTTGAATTTATATCATATCAATGCAATTTCAGAATTACAAACTAATTACCGCTCAACACACGTTTATACAAATATCTCGTAAACCTGACGTGCTGGAGGAAAACGGACAATTGATTTGAGTTCAGCGACCAAAAATACATAAGGAACGATTGCTAACTTCTCTGTTGCAAAAGTTGGCCTTATGCTGGAAAATTTGAATGAAAGAAAATTTGGCACAGGAGAGGTGAAAATGCGAAAAAAGAATGAAGAGCAAATTTGAATTGATTATTAATTGAAGAGTGGCTGCCATGAGGTCAAGTTGTGAATTCAGTGCGTCCGATGACACACACTCTTTTTATACCCTGTACCTATTGAAAATGGGTAAAGGCCAATTTCCAGAACGCACGAAAATAAATAACTTTTGAACTGATTTGAAATCTGAAAGCTATTTCACAGCAGTCTTATTTGTATGAAGCATTGTGCCGAAATAAATTTTTATGTCATCTGGAATCAAGCCTTAAAAGGGAATCATGAAGTTGTGTAAAAGTATGTAGTATATTAAAATTGTTCAGATGTAGGGCATAGAATGAAGCATCTCCGACCACAAAAAGTATATATACACTTGATCAGCATGACGAGCTGAGTTCATATAGCCATGTCCGTCTATCCGGCTGTCCGTCCGTCTGTCTGTCTGTTTCTATGCTATCTCCTCCGTCAGTCTTAAGGCTATAATAACCAAACTTTGCACGAAGTCTCTTGGAACAAATACGCTGCACATTTGTCGGAACCGGCCGGATCGGATGACTATTGCATATAGCTGCCATAGGAACTATCGGTCGAAAACGTAGTTTCAGTGAGAAAAACTTTTTTGTTTTCTAATGATACCGCCTTTATACAAAGGATAATGTACTAAAGATATGTCTGAAAAAAAGTCTTAGCAGGAAAAACTTTTTTGTTTTCAATGCTATTGCTCCCAAACTTGTTACTGATCAATATTATATGCTACCTCACAATTCTGCCAAGTTTGATCGTCTTTATACTTTCCAGCTGTGAATATTATCAGTTTCCACACAATTTTGGGGAGTTCGGTCAAAATCGGATGAATATATCATATGGCTGCCATCGAAAAAACTGGCAAGCAAATGCTCAAAATAGTGGCGCCATCAAGCTACAAGGGTATATAAACTTCGGTCGATGTGTAAAAGCCGAAGTTAGCTTTCCTCAATTTTTATACCCGTTACTCGTAGAGTAAAAGGGTATACTAAAGTCGTGCAAATGTATGTAACAGCCAGAAGGAATCATTTCCGACCCTATAAAGTATATATATTCTTGATCAGCATCAACAGCCGATTCGATATAGCCATGTCCGTCTGTCCGTCTGTCCGTCCGTCTGTATGAACACCTAGATCTCAGAGACTAGAAGAGCTAGAGCAACCAAATTTGAAATGTAGACTCCTATTGTCTGCACGCAGATCAAGTTTATTTTCAATTTTTGCCACGCCCCCTCCCGCCCCCGCAATTTGGAAAAAACGTCATATCTCCTACAGTTTTGGAGATAGATCGTTCGTTCCTTCTAGAGATACCTTGTAAACAAAATTATTTATCGATTTGCTGAAGGAATCATAAAGATCGGATGAACGATACTCAAGTTATGAGCAAAAAACGGCCAGTTAACACCCACCACTCGTGACCAAATTCGAGCTGCGACATTAAGGGTGCAGAGTATGTAATAGTCGGGCTTGACCGACGTTTTCAAAAGTTTTGTTGTCTGATCTGTTTATCGTGATGAATTTGGAGTCATTTATGTTGCATTTAGTAATTGACAAATGTCTATTAATATCTGGCGGATAATAAATAGCCGAGTTAAAAAATATTGCATACTTTTCGGCTGACCCACCTCAGGCATACAGGAAGGCTATTAAACATTTATTTCCATGAGTAACGGGTATATCGAAGTCGGTTAGAGCCGACTTTAACTTACGCTCTCGTTATACTCTGTACCGAAGGTACATAGAGTATATTAAGTTTGTGCAAAAGTATGTAACAGGGAGAAGGAATCGTTTCCGACCCTATAAAGTATATATATTCTTGATCAGCATCAACAGCCGAGTCGATATAGCCATGTCCGTCTGTCCGTCTGTCCGTCCGTCCGTCTGTCCGTCCGTCCGTCCGTCCGTCCGTCCGTATGAACGAAGAGATCTCAGAGATGGTAAGAGATAGAGGTTTAACATGTATGGGGCATATATTTCTTATACTTGCAGGCAGATCAAGTTTATTTTCAATTTTTGCCACGCCCCCTCCCGCCCCCGCAATTTGGAAAACGTCATATCTCCTACAGTTTTGAAGATAGATCGTTCGTACCTTCTAAAGATACCTTGTAAACAAAATTATTTATCGATTTGCTGAAGGAATGATAAAGATCGGATGAAGGATACTCAAGTTATGAGCAAAAAACGGCCAGTAAACACCCACCACCCCCCACCCATCACCATAGCATTCTATTGAACGGCAATCTTAGTGAGAGAGAGAGAAAGAGAGAGAGAGAATAAAACTTAGAGATGAGCGAGTATAACTAGTGAGCAAATGCGAGCTGCGACGTTAAGGGTACAGAGTATGTCATAGTCGGGCTTGACCGACTTTCTTTCTTGTTTTTTTTTTTAATTTCCAGATTTTAACAAATAATACTAATACTAAGGCAGCTACAGAACCGGTTTCAACCCCTGTGGACGGCCATAAAGCAATGCTTCACAGGGAAAGCCCCGCAGTGTAAGAGGTTGTGTTCGGCATCTTCTATTTGTCTTCCTTCACACCAGGTGCATTCTGGGGGGAGTTGTGATCGAAACGATGCAGGTAACTCCTGAAGCACCGGTGGGTGCTCAATTTTTGGGTTAGCCAGTGGTTGACTTCCCCATGCTTCCTTCCTACCCAGTCTTTTATTTGTGGAATGAGGCTGTGGTCGACGATGTTTCGCACTTCAATTACCATTGCGAAGATCCTTGGCTGGTCCGTACGAGCCTCCTGGGCTGTAGCTCTGGCCTCCAGAGCGACGAGCTCTAATGGAACAATGCCGGCGATTATAAGTGCTTCATCGGACATGGTTCGAAAGCCGCTACACACACGCAGCGCGCATAGTAGGTAAGTAGCTCGGACGCTCCTACTGTAGCTTGGCACAGACATCGCTGCAGCCCAGATCTTGACCGCATAAAGGAGTGTGGACCTAAGAACGCCGGCAAGGAGCAGCCTTCTTTCCTATTTCGGTTCCCTAGTGTTCAGCATGATTCTGCTGAGTGCGTTTCCAGCGTGTTGCGCTTTTTCACTTACAGCTTGAAGGTGCTCGCTATAGGTCAATCATGACTCCGAGGTATCGGATGGCTCTCTTAGATATTATGGATTCTGTGCCCGCCTGAATTTGCGCCGACAGATCTGAGATAGCATGAGTTTCGGTGTCAGTATCGGACTCATATTTGAGCTGTCTGCCTTCAAAGTAGCTCCTGATTGTCGCGAGAAGGTAAGACGGAACACCAAATTCGCTCAGCGCACTTAATATCTTACCACAGGACGCAGTATTGAAGGCATTTTTCACGTCCTGCGTGGCGATAAGACAATATTTCATTCTTCCTCCCTTCCAGCGTGTGCCTTTGACAGCCATAAATGCAATTCCAACAACCTTGGAAACGGCATCTGTAGTTGTCCTGGCTTTCCGCAAGTCAAACTGACTTGGTGAGAGACCGCCTCCGAAGTCGATTGCTGCTTCAAGCTTCTGGCTAATGAGCTTCTCAAAAACTTTTCCTATAGTTTCAATTAGGCAGATTGGCCTGAACTAAGATGGCTCCTCAGCACTAGTTTTCGCAGCTTCCTCATGCTTGGGAAGCTACCTTTGCTTAGGCATCGGGTGAATGTTTCCGCAAACACTTCCGGTTGTAGAGCAATGGCAAGTTAGGGCACGATTCGGGATTGCATCGGGCACAGGAGCGTTATTTGGCTTCAACCCTTTAGACACCTCATCTATTGTTAAAGGCTCTGCAGTAGTCAGTGTGACTCCGCTAGAGGCATAATGTTGCCTAAACATTTTTCTTTGCGCCATTGATTCATCGCACACCGCTCTCAATTTTCCTGTGTTATCAGATATCCAGTTTTGCTCTAACCTGAATCGATAAGGTTCGCTTACAATCGCCACGTCCAGGCCTAGTTCATGTGTGTGTCTGTGTGCGTTTGTGTATGTTGTGTATTTGTAAATCTGTCTCAATTGTACAGGGTATTTTGTAGTCGGGCCAGTCAACTACAGCGCTCTTAGTTGTTTTGTTTTGTTTTGATCTTGGTTCAACGAGACGGGACTTATGTTGAAGTTTTATCAAACAATACTGTCTGTTTAAATATCGGGAAAGACTTAGGATGCTATACGTTCCCAATTATGGACAAGCAGTGCTGATGCTGCTGAAATGCACAATCCTCATATATTTACTAGAAATGGCAGCGGGACGGAAATATCGCTATATTCTCAGCATCAACCTGACAGGAAGGGATTAATATATAGTTTTGGAGTTTCCTAACGCCGAGACAATTTGTTTGGGTCCCTAAGAACGGGATGGGATAAAATGTAACATGTGTACTGCATTTACCACGGAATATATTGATTTATTTTTGCCAGCTGTGAACTCAAAACTGTCTTCAAGATAAAATGAAGTCAATCATATAACAATTTCTACAATTTCTTAAGATCTTGGACGCGGACGAAGTTGCGGCTCAGCTAGTAAAGTATATATATTTTTCTTCAGCATCAACAGCCGAGTCGATAAAGCCCTGTCCGTCTGTCTGTATGAACACCTAGATCTCAGAAACAAGAAGAGCTAGTGCAATCATATTTGAAATGAAGACTCCTATTGTCTGCCTGCAGATCAAGTGTGTTTCAAATAACAAACCCCACAATAAAAAATTTTGCTGAACTCCCACAATTTTTAAGATATCGATCTGAAATTTTAAGCTTACATTTATGTTCGCAAAATCTATAATCCGTAAATTTTTATAAGGATTGGATTATAAATAGTCGAGTTAATAAATGTTACATACTTTTCGGCTGCCCACCAATATAATCTTTAAAACACTTTACAATTTAGTTGTTTTAATATGGAATTCACTTCAATTTAAATTTTCGAAGTTTCATAGTGGACAAAACCAAAGTCTTTGTCTAGCTTGAAGTCAAGTTTTCAATAAATCGGCTTAAAACTCCTTATTTAATAGCTTTAATCTTTAAGAGGATCACAAAATATCAAAATATTCAAGCTTTAAAGCTTATGTATTACTTGAAGTAAAGTAGGCAGCAAAAATGATAACATTATTATAGTAACATTATTCAATTCTTCTGGAGCAAGGAGCTATTAATTTAAGCTTACAAATTTTCTTAACTTCATCTGCTTTTACAGTTTTTCTACTACAAGCATTCCAAAATGCCGTAGCTTTCGGTAAGAAAAAATTGTACAACCGCTTGAATGATGTGTTTAGTAGAGCCGGTTCAGCATCTTTCGTGACAACTAAGTTGAAAGTGTGTGATGCGAATTCAAAGTGCCTTGACGAAATAATTTCAGCATGAGCTGAACCATCCAGCTCTATTACCTTTTGAATCACACTCTTCTAAAAACTCATGCTTCAAGCTTATTGCCTTAAAACTGTACACTTTAAGTGCTTTACAGAAGTTGGATGCATTATCTGTAACTGTTTGATACATTTTGGCATTTCAAAGTCCGTATTTTCTATGAACTTCATCTAATATAGTAGGAAGTATTTCATGCGGGAAAATCGCACACGCTTATATGCGAGCACGAGAGAATTAGAATGTATATTGCTCTACATAGTGGCCGGTTACACCAAATTAACTTTTGTTATTGCAAAATATCGACAGTAGTACAAATCAAATGAGTATTTTGAAGAATACCGGCGATATTTTGTGATACATCTGTGCTCCCATTTTCACTTTCCGGTAATCAGTACAAAATTTGTACAAAGAATGTTTACCGGAGGTCCAGCGAAAGCAACAAACAGGTTCCTGAAACTTTTCTTTTCAACATGGCAGAGCGGCAACATCTTGGCTTTAATGTAATAGGTACAAAAAAAAAAAGTACGAAAAGTACCTAGTCCCGTACCTATTGAAAAGGTAAATGAAAATTAATACATAGGTAATGAAAAAGGTACTCGAATTTGAAAATACCGAGGTAAGGTAAAAGGTACACAAAATATGTATGTATGTATGTATGTACCCCGGTACTTCCAAGTACTGGCTATGAACACCTGAATTATGGGTTGGCCATATATTGTAAACAAAACTAAAAATAATTAGGTCAACACACACTCATGCATACACCTGCACTTAACCGATCTCCCAGAGCGCACAGTTCGTCCATATACTGCTGTTTTCGCGTATTTTAAAGTCGTGTTCTGCGGCAAAAACTAATTTCTAAAGCCTTCACGTTTTGGTATTTTCATTTGTCATGCTGCATTTTGCGGCAAGCAGACAATAAACAATGCGCGAACCACAAACAAACTTTTTTGCGAAAGCAAACAATGACCAGGGCCATATAAAGCATGCTCTAATAGACGACCAACAACAACAAAAAAGAAGAACTCAATTATCATTCATGGGAAAAGTTGACGCTGACTGAAATTGAATTGGCAAGTGGGAAGTGGCTGTATGTCGCATGCAAATTTCCTCGGCAAATTTCGCTTTTGTTCCCCAAAACGAATTGAATATAAATTCACGTATAAAAGCAAAGTGATATAACACACAAGGCAAACAGCAAATGCCTGGAAGGCTGCTCACATAAAGAGAAAGCTGCAGTTGATGCGAGTCCAAAGAAAATTTCCTAGTTTCTTTCGACGCGGCTGCTGCTGCTTACAAATTACAGCACAAGTCGCATGTAAATTGTGCCTCTCTCCCTCTCTGACTCAGTTGCGGAATCCTTGGGTCTTCAGGCAGCGCCTAAAACAAGGCATCAGCCGAGCTCTATGTAGAAATGAAGAATTTTTTAAATTCACAACACCAAATTTGTTCTTGCTTTGTGGCCTGCAGTTGTTTTTATTTAATTTTCTTTGTATAACAAGCAAAACCGAACAACATGGACTCAGAAATTGGTGGAAAGGAGACCAGCGAAGGGGAGGTGGTACAATCTTCTTCTGTCATAAAGCAGTATCCCAAAGAAATGAACGGCATATTCCACCACAGCCTCCCCACCGATGAGACGAATATTGGAGCTCGAGAGGGTAAGATTCCTTTACGACTGCTACTGCTTCGGCGAATGCCTGCGCCACATGTTGATGATGCTCGTCTCTGACTGACAGAGAGCTAGACAGATGAACACGCAATCAGTTGGCCAGGAATTTGACAGGAGCTAAGACATGCAACACATTCTGATGATGAACTTTATGAACCCGTCATAAGCACGGGTACAAGCTTGGCACAGGAGTCAAGTTTCACTGACCTCAGACATTTAGAAATGCCATTTATGTGCATCTATTAATGTTAGACTAAATTGAAAATCGATTGATTCACAAAAAAACTATTATTGAAATAATACTATCTAATCATCCATTGAAAACTGTCGAGTATTATTTTTCAGAACAACTCGAACTATAAGTTCGACTTTTTCGGCTTCACATTCACATTACATTTGCAAAAACTTAATATACTTTGCGTAAGAGTATACAAATTAGATTCTTCCGCATTTAATTGTTGCATTAATCTTTTGCGTATTTATTGTACAATTTATAATTCGATTGCTGCCAAATTGAGTCCAATAAAGTGGCAACGCCGGAATATGTCTCTCACTGCACATCAAAAACATGAAGCCAAAATAATGACGAAAGCCCATCAAATGTTATTAGATTTTATTATTCTTCGGAAATGTTTATAATTTTAATAAATTTTCAAAGGGGAAAGCATCTAACAGATGTCCAGAGGGAAACTTTCTTATCGTTTATGAAGGAGCTTAAGGAATTAGCCCGCAATGCCAGAAAGGGCTACAGGGTAGCTGACAGAGTGCTGCAAAAATCACTTTATACTTGATAGCCTCATACACAAAAATTCCTACTCACATTTAATTACTCAACAAAACTCAGCGTTGAATATACTCAGCGTCATATCGGCAACGCATCGTGCGGCTGAGCGATAGTCAGTTGGTTGTATAAAATATGTTTGCGAGTCAACCCAGCGGCCCAAATGCTCGCAAGTATTATCGCATATGACTGAATTGCGAGACTTAGCCTGAAAAGATAGAAATATGATTCATATCTTTTCAGTTTCAGTCAGTGAAATTTTCATTTACGATAGACGGAAGACACTTTTGTGATATTTCCAGCGAGTCGGATAAAATATTTGCTGTGCTACGTTTTTGATTTAAGCCTAGTACTGAGGGCGTTCGAATTTTCCTTCAAGAAATGAGCTAGATATTCCTTTTGTGAAATGTAAAAGGCAGTGTGGCCAGATAACCTAAAAAAAATATCAACGAAATTAATAAAATGAGCAGCTGATTTGTACTTTGACTTAACTAAAATATTTAAATTAAGTAAGGCCCAATACACAACATGGAGGATGTTGCAATTTCAGCTATTATAATAAATAAAAAATAAAAAGCACTTTGCAGTGTCACCCGAATAGAGCTAAAAAACAAGAAAAAAAGTCGGTCAAGCCCGACTATAACATACTCTGTACCCTTAACTTCTCAGCTCGCATTTGCTCACGAGTTATACGCGCTCATCTCTAAGTTTCACTCTCTCTCTCTCTCTCTCTCTCACTAAGATTGACGTTCAATAGAATGCTGCGGTGGTGGGTGGGGTGGTGCTGGGTGTTTATTGGCCGTTTTTTGCTCATAACTTGAGTATCGTTCATCCGATCTTTATCATTTCTTCAGCAAATCGATAAATAATTTTATTTACAAGGTATCTCTAGAAGGTACGAACGCTCTATCTTCAAAACTGTAGGAGATATGACGTTTTTTCCAAATTGCGGGGGCGGGAGGGGGCGTGGCAAAAATTGAAAATAAACTTGATCTGCCTGCAAGTATAAGAAATATATGCCCCATACATGTCAAACCTCTATCTCTTACCATCTCTGAGATCTCTTCGTTCATACGGACGGACGGACGGACGGACGGACGGACGGACGGACGGACGGACGGACGGACGGACGGACGGACGGACAGACGGACATGGCTATATCGACTCGGCTGTTGATGCTGATCAAGAATATATATACTTTATAGGGTCGGAAATGATTCCTTCTCCCTGTTACATACTTTTGCACAAACTTAATATACTCTATGTACCTTCGGTACAGAGTATAAAAATTGTAGCATCCTACTGCGCTTTTCACAACTACATGATGCACACAGGACCTAAAGAAGACGCTTCGACAACAGTCGACCCAGTCCCAAACATGTGCGGAATACAATTAAAAATTTTGTCAACTCAGAGATCCGGTCTGTAACTTGGCAAAATGCTGCTGGTCTTACCAATATTCCACTTGTTATTTCATTTTTTATAATATTCTTATCATATAAATGTATAATATTATACTATTAATTATTTTGATTATTTGATTGTTTATTTTTCTTTGTGAGCCTCTACTGACTCCATCAACACATTCGCTGAATCTTTCTTTCTCCAGCTCAACGATTCCCGCACTGCCGCTTTTTTTATACCCTAGCAAAGGGTATTATAATTTTGCCCAGAAGTTTGCAACGCATAGAAATATTCATTTCCGACCCCATAAACTATATATATTCTTGATCAGGGCGACGAGCTGAGTTGATTGAGCTTTGTCCGTCCGTCTGTCTGTCCGTCTGTCTGTCTGTCTGTCCGTCCGTCTGTTTTTACGCAAACTAGTCTCTCAGTTTTAAAGCTATCGAGGTGACATTTTGCACAGTCTTCTTTTTACTGCACGCTGCTAATATGTCGGAACCGACCGGATCGGATGACTATATCTTATAGCTGCTATAGGAACCATCGGTCGGAAAATGGGTCTAAGTAAGAAAAACTTTTTTGTTTTCAATGCTAGCGTCACAAAACTCGGCCATAATTAATATTATATGTTTTCAAACAGATTTGCAAATTTTGGTTAAAATCGGATGACTATAACATATAGCTGCCATAGGACCGATCGGTCGGAAAATGGGTCTTAGTGAAAAAAACTTTTTTGTTTTCAAGTAAATCGTTCTTAAAGTCGGTGATTCTTAATATTAACTTTCAAACTAACTTGAAAAAGTTGATCGACATCGGGTGACTATATCGTATGTTTGCCATAGGACCGATCGGTCGGAAAATGTGTCTTAGTGAGAAAAACTTTTAAATTTTTTTTTTTTTTTTTTTTTTAAATTTTATCTTTCTTCAACTCCGCGATTGCTAATTTGATATGTTTTCAAAAAGATTCGCGAAATTTGGTCGAAATCAGATGTTTATCTGTCGGAAAATGGGTTTTAGTTAAAAATTGTTTAGATTTTTATATAATCGTTCTTAAACTCTGACATTTCAAAAACAGCATTTGCAAGGGTATAAAAACTTCTGCACAGACGAAGTTAGCTTGGCCTTCACGTTTTTTTTTGGCTTTACCGCGGTAGTAAAGGAGACTCTTTCAAAGTGAGATCCAAGCGCCATTACACTCGTCCGCTGAAAGGAAGAAAGGAATTTAAGTTTACTTCAAAGAACAAAACTGGCTGCTGCACTGATACCAAGTTATAATCACCTCCTTTTCCCAACTGGACACCAACCGCTTCCCAAGCAGGAGGTTGCCACATGTGATGTCCCACAAACATGCATTTTTTTTCACAGCATCAATTAATGCGTTTTTGTCGTCATTATTAAAGTTATGCAGACGATTTTTAGTCTTGCGCTCCATATTTTTAGTTTTGCCTTCAATTTGCCATTTCAATTTGATAACTGACACAAGGAAAAAATTACTACACAATATCTCTTGAAGGAATCTCAGCTGTTCGATACAGTCCACACAAGCAATCGATATGGCAACTCTCAAAATTCCTTGTGTGTATTGCTTGGCATTCTGGGTACCAAACTACAGAACGAGGCAAGGAAAAATTCCTTAAGCAATTTTTTTTATATGGGATTTGACAGCTGAATGAAAATTCGAACGCCCTCAGTACTAGGCTTAAAAATAAAATCAAAAAGTATATTAGTTTTGAGCCCGTAGAAATATCAAATAAGTATCGCAAGCAATATCGGCAAAGACTCGCTAGAAATAGCGTTTGCGAGACTTTTACTCGTTTCAATCCCATATTGTTACTGTTGTGTATTCACGCGTTTTCAATTACAAAGTGTGCGTTTGGCGACGAGGTCAAAAAAAAAGAGGTTAGATAACCTGTAAATCACTTGTATTACAAGAAAGGCATAAGTTGTAGTTACAACATCAAAGTGTTATGCCGGAATTAGATTCTCCAGACACAAAGATGACGCAACCCAGCTTAACAATTATACAGGCGTCAAACATTCCAGAAATGTACCATATTACACAACCATTATACTCCACCCACGATAGTTTTCCATGAGCGAAAACAGTTCCACACAACATGCAAGAAGTCAAACGAGTCAGTTGCGGATTGGTATGCGCGGATCAAGAAGCTTGCACTCAGCTGTAAATTTGGCACGAACATAGAAGCATTTGTTCTGGACAGATTCATTGTTGGATTGCCGATTGAACTCTTTGAAAGACTCTGCGAGGAGGACGAAACCATAACCTTGCAGCAGGCGTTAAGGAAAACCTTAATATGCGAGACGAAGATGGCGGCAAAAACTTCACTAAGGGAAGTAAGCGATGACAACGATGCGGTGAACTATATCAATAGGACACGTAAGCACCAAGGAGGCGCTGATTCAGCGCTAGACAAGAGGAGACAGCCATGTTCCAGATGCGGCTGGCGAAATCACTCATCGAGTGAATGCAAATACAAGGACAGCAAATGTCACAAATGTGGCAAGACGGGTCACTTAGCATCCGTATGCAAGACGAAGAGCGGAAAGAACGTAAATTATGTATCTGTTTCAAGAAAAATTCATGATTCAAGCAAATCAATTGATAAGCATATTTTCAGTATTTTAGGCAAAAGTCCGGAGGGAGCATACACACTACCAGTTCAAATGGAAGGACTGAAAATGGAAGCAGCTTGTGACACAGGCGCACCATGTACCTTGATTCCTGTTGATCTGTTTCGAAAAATGAACGTATCAAACTTAAGACCGTGTAAGATGCCATATGTCAATTACAGTGGTTATCCTATCAAGATGTTGGGTGAGTTTGATGCATCAATTATGTTTCGAGATACCTATAAAAGAGTTGTTGTAGTTGTGACCATATCCAAAAATCCTCCGTTGCTAGGAAGGTCGTTTTTACGAGCATTTAATTTTGAATTATGCCAAATTAATGCTATTTCGGAGCAAAAAGACAATAAAATACTAGCAGATCAAATTCTAAATGAATTTTCATCTGTATTTACAGATAAATTAGGAGCATATGTTGGAGACAAAATCCATTTAAAAATATGTGGTGATGCCAAACCCATATTTCATAAACCAAGACCACTTCCACTGATGTGGAAAGAGAAGGTAGAGCAGAAAATACGAAACTTAGTAGATCAAGGTATGTTAGAGCAAGTGGACAACTCTAAATGGGGAACTTCCTTAGTACCTGTTTTGAAGTCTGATGGAGATTTGAGAGCTTGCGCAGACTACAAGGTTACTTTAAACAAGTTTCTATGTGACTTTAGGTATCCGTTACCAAGGATTGATGAAATTTTTGCTGCTCTAGAAGGAGGCGAATTATTTACGAAATTGGATTTATCTCAAGCCTACAACCAGTTATTATTGGATGAAGAGTCCCAATCGCTATGCACTTGGAGCACTCATGTGGGAATTTTCAAGGTCAAGAGACTTCATTTTGGTATAGAGACAGCAGCAGCTATCTTCCAAAAAACCATTGAAAATATACTCAGAGGCATTCCGTATGTAGTTACATACCAAGACGACATCACCGTCACAGGTCCTGATATGAAAACTCATATTCGTACTCTAAGGACTGTACTTAGCAAGCTGAATTCAGCAGGGCTAAAATTAAACAAAGCAAAATGCTAATTTTTTGAGAAAAAGATCGAATATCTAGGTTTTGTCATAGATAAAAATGGTCTTAGTAAGAGCAATGAAAGAATTTCTTGCGTTATTAACGCACCGACACCGACTAATGTATCGGAAGTCAGAGCTTTTATAGGAATGGTGAATTACTACTCAAAATTCATAAACAAGTTCGCAGAAAAAATGGATCCATAGTACAATTTATTGAGGAAAGGTTCCGAGTTTAAATGGACTCCCGAATGTACAAAAGTGTATAAGGTTATTAAAGATGACATATCATCTGACAATGTTTTAGTGCACTTTAATCCAGAATTGGAAATAATATTGACGACAGACGCATGTAATACAGCAGTCGCGGGCATTCTCGCACACAAGTTCAAAGATGGAACAGTAAAGCCAATTGCTTTCGTATCCAGAGCACTACAAAGCAGTGAAAGACGCTACAGTACTATTGAAAAGGAAGCTTTAGCTATCATATTTTCGGTTTCCAAGCTTCGCCAGTATTTACTGGGTCAAAAATTCACCTTGAGACAGACCTTGACAGACCACAAACCGCTTCTCACCATATTTGGAGAACACAAAGGATTGGCATTAATGGCCTCGGCAAGAATGCGGAGGTGGGCATTACTTTTGTCTGGCTTCAATTATGTAGTTGAGTAAGTGAAGGGCACATTTAATGAAGCTGATCATTTATCAAGAATTCCTCAGGTTGAAGGAGAGGTTCAATCAAAAGAATGTAATTACATTAACCTCATTAGGCAACAAAACCCATTGAGTTTAAATTTTCAGTCTATAGCAAAGCTTACTAGACGAGACCCGCTATTGTCGAAATTGCTGAAGGCAATAGAAAATGGAACTATTTCCCAGTTGGGGAAAGAACACAAGTGCCGATACTTAACAGTTACCCAATAAACAAGAAAGAAAGTCGGTCAAGCCCGACTATAACATACTCTGTACCTATAGGGTCGCAGCTCGCATTTGCTCACGAGTTATACTCGCTCATCTCTAAGTTTCACTCTCTCTCTCTCTTTCTCTCTCTCTCACTAAGATTGCCGTTCAATAGAATGCTATGGTGATGGGTGGGGGGTGGTGGGTGTTTACTGGCCGTTTTTTGCTCATAACTTGAGTATCGTTCATTCGATCTTTATCATTCCTTCAGCAAATCGATAAATAATTTTGTTTACAAGGTATCTCTAGAAGGTACGAACGGTCTATCTTTAAAACTGTAGGAGATATGACGTTTTTTCCAAACTGCGGGGGCGGGAGGGGGCGTGGCAAAAATTGAAAATAAACTTGATCTGCCTGCAAGTATAAGAAATATACGTCCCATACATGTCAAACCTCTATCTCTTACCATCTCTCAGATCTCTTCGTACATACGGACGGACATGGCTATATCGACTCGGCTGTTGATGCTGATCAAGAATATATATACTTTATAGGGTCGGAAACGATTCCTTCTCCCTGTTACATACTTTTGCACAAACTTAATATGCTCTATGTACCTTTGGTACAGAGGATAAAAATTAATTTTTTTTCATAATTAGAAACTTATTGCTCTTCTTGGTTTTTGTAAGTAATTTGTGAATTCTAAATTATTAAAATAAGGCACTGCTTTGGCAAGAAATAAAAAACTAAGAATATATATAACTAAGTAAATAAAAAAAAATTATTGTTTGATTTTTGTTCGTCGGACTTCTGCAGACGCAAGACTCTTTACTGCGCATATTGAAAGCGAAACCTTTTGCTTGAACGCATCTGGAAACAATACGAAAATCAGTATAGATTTGTGAATCTTATTTTATATATATATTTACGCTGTGTGTTTCACTTGACCTAGAGCCGGCAATACTCAAATGCTACAATTTAGAAAGAAAACTTTACGCCGTTTGGCTAAAGTGGTTCGAAGGTCTCTAACACACTTTTTATACTCTGTACCAAAGGTAGACACAAAAGTATGTAACAGGGAGAAGGAATCATCTCCGACCCTATAAAGTATATATATTCTTGATCAGCATCAACAGCCAAGTCGATATAGCCATGTCCGTCTGTCCGTCGGTCTGTCTGTCCGTCTGTATGGCATAAATTTGCACGACCTTAGTATACCCTTTTACTCTACGAGTAAAGGGTATAAAAATTTAATTGACCCATTTCTACTGAAACTAATTTTAAGTGTAGTTTGGGTTGGTGATCTCAAAAATAGATTTCAAAAAATGTATCATGGCGACGTTTTTATACCCGTTACTCGTGAAGTAAAAAAGGTCTACTAAAGTCGTGCAAATGTATGTAGCTGGAATCATTTCCGACCATATGAAGTATATATATTCTTGATCAGCATCAACAGCTGAGTCGATAAAGCCATGTCCGTCTGTCCGTCCGTCTGTATGAACACCTAGATCTCAGAGACTAGAAGAGCTAGATCAACCAAATTTGATATATAGACTCCTATTGTCTACACACAGATCAAGTTTATTTCAAATTTTTGCCACTCCCACCCCCGCCCCCACAATAAAAAATGTTGAAAAATGTTGAATAACTCCCACAATTTTTAAGATATCGATCTCAATTGTAACGAGAGCGTAAGCTAAAGTCGGCTCTAACCGACTTAGATATACAGCCGAAAAGTATGCAGCATTTTTTTACTCGGCTATTTATCATCCGATCTTGATGAAAATTTCAGAGCTTATAGATATTGCGATTATAAATGTACGTCTTAAATTTCATCGATATCTTAAAAATTGTGGGAGTTATTCTCCTTTTTTTTTGTGGGGTCGGGGTGGGCGTGGCAAAACTTTGAAATAAACTTGATCTGTGTGTAGACAATAGGAGACTATATATCCAATTTGGTTGCTCTAGCTCTTCTAGTCTCTGAGATTTCGGTGTTCATACGTTTTTCGAACTGGCGGTGCATGAGAGTGCCCAGTGCCCGGAACTGGCAAACGGTTCATCTGTACAATTTTTTTTATATTTCGACCTCATAAGTACAAAAACATCATAAAATAACTTTGGCTTTCTTGATTGTTTTAGACGACACAATGTGCGGTGGCGCGCACTTTTCTTCCCTGTATCTGATCAGAAGCATTTATATTTTTAGTATTCCAAATGTGACTTTCCTCGAAAAGGTGTTGCGCTACAATTTTGGGCAGTCGTCCTTAAGGCATTTGTTTTCATTTTTTAGTGTAGTTAAAGTGTATTGTTCCTTAGCCTGCAGAAACCTAAATATAATCCAGCGACTATCCGGAGTGTAAAAGTAAAAACTCGCACTGCACATTTAAAATAGCTTTGTCATTCCAAATGTAATGTTCTGCATCACTGTTGTTTCGGATTATTATACGCTGGGCTAGTACTCACTAATTAAAACTTGTTTCTTTACTCAGCAGCTGTTGCTTATTTCTATTTCGACAATTATGCAAAATGGTTAAAAATACATCGAACAGCGTTCGCAATTTATGCAGTTGAAATCAACAAAGACAGGGATGTTTGGTGACAGCTGCTGCCTCTGTGGCAAGTGCTTTGCATTCAAGTTGCGGGAAGCAGCATCTTCATCTTCATCTCCGAATGCAACATAAACAGCAACAATGTGAAGCATTCGCCCTGTGTTCGAGTATGACAACAGCAGCTGTAGTTTGGCTTTGAAGTGGGCGATATGCTGCGGCGCCACTTACAAATCATTGAAAATTCAACACATCGCTAATGCGACACGTTGTCGCACAGGCAACACTTTGTAGTTGCCCGAGTGTCTGTGTGCCACATTGTGTTGCACTTGTTATTAAGTACTTGTGTGCGCACAATTTTCCATTCTAATGACAACCTGCAAGCCAAAATGCCTACGGCCAGACCCAAGAACGAAGTGCATCGCGTGCCAGGGCCGCGACATCAGCTCAAGAGCCACAGGGGCGAATAGGAGTGGGTGGGGAAGAGCCACTCGTACATGTGATTTGCATGTTTAGCGAAATTAGCGCACTAACAACAGCTGCCACTGCCATTGTTGTTATTGTTGCTGTGTTGTGCGCGCAGTTTAATAACTGCAAGCAGACAAACATTGCGCATACGCCATGTGTGCCCCAAACACAAACACACTCACACCCCCAATAAACCATTATTAATTTAGCCACACTGCAAAGCGAACACTTTAAATTAACTTTAATGGTCCGCCCCTTGCCAAGGCTATTCCATTTGTCGAGTTTCCAGTCGCTAAACTCATTTGCCTTAATAAGTCAATTATGGCTTTCTGTACTGGAAAAGTTTTTCCTCAGCTTCTTGCGTAAATCTTTGCTTAAGTTTTCTTTTCGTTGTTTTGTTGTGGTGCCGCACGAATTGCAGCTGCAGATAACCATGCTTTGCCTAGCTTCACTTTTCTGTGGGGTGCAGCGAGATTAAGGCATTTTGCTTTAAAAAAAATGAGGAAAGAGCACAACAAATTTTAAAATTTACTTTATTTTCTACTTGCTGAATACCCTGCGACGCCCGGGTTCCTTGTGTGAATATGTTTCTAATGAGAGAGTTTGTTCTGTTCAAACTTGTCCGAAACGCAAATTTGGAAAGTACCCCCACATCATATTTTCAGATCATAGCTTAGACAATTTCAGAGATAAATGCCTAATTCACAATGTAAACCGTCAAAACAATTTTCCAGACCACTGCCTAAATAGTTTCTAAGATTTGGAATTGAACCACTTTTGGACTGGTTCAGCAGACTGGTTCGGCTAACTTCATAGTACCAGACTACCAATCAAGTTTCCAGTTCATAGCTTAAATAATTTCTGATATAGGACTCAGAATGCAACATAACCCGGTTCGAAACCGGTCCTGATCCAATATCGAACTGCATATTACCAACCTGCAGACCAGATTTCAAGTTGAGGCAGTGTGGCCAGATTTTAAAATAAATTTGTTTCAATTTAAACAGCTAAAATTAAATAGGATGCTTCATTCACTCCCACATCTGGGTCCTGGACTGTAGGGACGATTTTTAAACACAGTTTCAAAACTTGGTTGAATCACGGTATCTTGCAACTTGCTTTAAAAATTACGACCTATCAATGATAAGAAAGTTATTCAAATAAGACCCGATAACGCATATTTGTGCTTCGACGATGCGCAATACATCTTGAAATAAATAAAATTCATTTTTTTTGAGCTTTCGATAAAAACACAAAAAACCGTACATACGTAGCGGTATATGTTTGAGGCTTTTTGTGGAAAGGGTGTATTGCCAACAAATAGAGCAACAAAGGGCATTCGTGCCAATTACTGTGTATTATTGTGTTCATATTAATTTTACCATACAATTAGTAATTTGACAGCTGTTTCTCCACTGAAGAATAGTAAGGTGGGATACTATTTTAGCTGTCACAAGTTGCCAGTCTACTTGAGCTCGTCATCATCCCAGTGCAGAAAAGGCAACCACACTACCCCCAACCACCAATTTTGGTTCTGAAACATTTGTTTCAGACATATTTAAACATATTTTTATTTAGTTTGAAAAATGTTTACTTACTTGGGGGGCTTCGAACTCTGGGCCCTTGGACTGAACACTATTGGAAGGACGTCTTAACCAGTTACGCTTTGGCGCGTTAATAGAAACGCGTCTAACATATTACTTGTATTAAATCTGCCTTAACACATGCACGAAATTTCTTGAATATCGCATAAATGAGACCACTAGTAATTCTCAAGTATAAGACCAACTGAAATTTGCTAAATCCACGATTTTTGCGGTTAGATTTGCTGTCGGTACAGTTAATCCGTGCTGCAAATACATTCAAAATGTTATACTATATGTGCGGCTTGATTTACTTGTGGGTACAGTTAATTGCTGCAAAAAAAAAGTATGAGATGAAAAAATCACGTCAGAGTTACTATTTCTACACAGAGAAAACAAAATTGGCTGCACGGCGCGTGTAGAAACGTCAAAGCTAAACGAAATGTGTTGCGCCCTGCTAAATTGCACACGCAAAATGTAGAATTCAGAAAGCTACACGACACGTGCAGAAAAGCTACCCTTAACGCGTAGGATTTAAATATCTAAACGCGGCGTGCAAAAAAGCTTAATGCTGCGGGGGCAAATGCAAAATCTACACGACGTTAGAAAATCAGCTTATTTCCAAATAACGTCTACATTTTTCATGCAGCAATCTGAATACCACACGAACGTGTAGGTTTTCTGCACGAGGCGTATGGATATTGAATTCCTACACGCGCGTGTGTAAATTCTAAACGAAAAATATAGCTCTAAATCAGTACTGAATTCTTACATTTTTCGATTAGAAAACTGAACTCCAACCGCGAAGTGTATATTTTCTGCACGAAACGTGTAGCTTTCTCATTTCAACACGTGGCGTGTAGTTTTTTTCTGCACAATTAAATGATGAGACCACTGAATTCGACCTTAAGAATTTCAATTGGTCGTCCTCTTCTGCCCTGAGATGATGCGCATAGCGAAATAATTGAGCTTCCAAAGATAGCAGCGCAGCAGCACCGCGCTTATAAACAAAAATAAATAAATAAAACAGTGCTCAGTCATTTTTTATACCCGTTACTCGTAGAGTAAAAGAGGATACTAAAGTCGTGCAAATGTATGTAACAGGCAGAAGTAATCATTTCCGACCATATAAAATATATATATTATATATTCTAGATCTCAGAGACTAGAAGAGCTAGAGTAACCAAATTGGAAATCAGATCAACTTTATTTCAAATTTTTGACAAGCAAACCCCCGCCCCACGATAAAAAATGTTGAATAACTCCCACAAATTTTAAGCTTACATTTATATTCGCAACATCTATGAGACCTGAAATTTTCATTAAGATCGGATGTTAAATAGTTACAAAAATGTTGCATACTTTTCGGCTGTCCACCCTCAGGTACACAGGAAGGCTATTAAACATTTCTTTCCATGAGTAACGGGTATATCGAAGTCGGTTAGAGCCGACTTTAACTTACGCTCTCGTTTTTCTCTGTGTATGGTAAAGTTACTGCAGTAGCAGTAACTTATTAAAACAACAAAATATGGAAAAAATAGTTGTAGTTAAATTTACTAAAAGTACAATTGTTAAATGCAACAACAAAACACGTTCTATACTTTTACTTTAAACTAAAATTTTTTTAAGTTCTTATTCTTTCTTCTTTTTTTACTTTAAATTTCTTATGTAGATTTTACTGTTAGCACAGTTACCAAACAACAACAAAACCACATTCATAAGAAATTTGGGAAACAGTTACTGTAGGCGTAATTTAATTTTAGCCACCAGATTTCGTTGCGTGCATTGTGATGCCTAATTGGGGGAAGGGAAATAGGGTGATACACAGAACAAATTTTCGTTGGTTAAATCTACCCATTCTTACAGTAAATTTTACTGCGAAATATTGGTACATGTAATTTGTACTTGTTTTGTTAACTTTATTATCGGTATAAATTACCCATACTAATAGTTAATCTAGCGTAATTTCTGTGTTTTGATTTGTTGTTGTTTTTGAAACAGCGACTTGCAGTAACACTGTACCATCAAACTAGTACCTCGCACGTACCAGTCGTTAGTATATTATATTTTGTTGTTATTTTGTGATTTACTGGGTCGTCAGTAAAAGTTACCATTTAAATAGTACTCTTGATGCGCTGAATTCAGTTACAGTATTTTTATTATTTATTAGAGAATTCGAACTTGAGAATTACAAGTGGTCCCCTTCAGATTCAATATAAGTAACAGCTTAGAAGCGTTGCCAAATGAGCGGCAGCCGAGCCAGATGGCGTGCAAATGTTGTTCTTCACGTGTTCTTCAGTCCATGGGCCTCGAGTTCGCGTCATTCCAGAGTAAACAAATTTTTATGAAATTATTAATAATTCGATGTTTTTCAGAATTAGTACATTGGTTCTTGCACTGTGGTGTCTGGTATTTGTATTGTTTGTGCCATTTGTACTGCTGCTGTGTTACACTTATGAGTTTACTGCAAACAATGGGAAAATAACTATTTTTATTGGTTGGAGCATTTTCAGCCGTCATTACTGGTTGAAATCTACTGTGCTACGATATGTGATAACGCCTCTTTTACTGTACCTGGCGTTAATTTAATGGCATAGTAAAAACTATAACTATTTTTTTTTACTATGCAGTTTTTGTATTCGAATCCCCGCAGAGTAAGTAAACATTTTTAAATACAATTTAATATATTTCGGTGTTTTTCAGAGATCCAACTGGTGGTGGCTCAAATGGGGCATTCCTACTAAATTTTTTTGTAATATTTTCATATATAAATTAAAAGTGTAAACACTTTATATTTACGAATTTCATATTAAACGCTGAATAAATCTTGAAAATGTTAAAGTCAAAGTGTGTATATTGAAATTTCAGAGCATTTTTCATTCAGTGTACATACATACATACGTCAGTGTTTGTTGATGGGAATTCGATGTACCGAGATATGTGTTTAGCACCGACTTGTTCTGAAACAGCTTGGTCACTATATAGTTTCCGATATATAATGACGATAGAGGATTTCCCACATCGATTTGTGTTGATCTGGAAATATGTATGTGTCTGTCACCGACTTGTACCAAGACAGCAAACATTTGTTGGCTTTATTTGCAACAAATAAAAAACGAAACCGACTTGCAACTTTGGTCCATATCTTTCGAGGAGACATTATTTTAAATCCCCTTTACCAATTTACTTAATAGTTTAAAAAAAAAAGACCGAGCTGAATTTTGTGTGTGTTGAATGAGCAAAGTTACAAGGCGGAATATGTTAGCAATGACACAAGAGATCGATAGTAACTATCGCAAGTTTACAGTGATGAAAGAAATTAGAGATGATCGCTACTCGTGACTTAACAATATGCAAAATAGTTACATCTTATTTTATATTATATTAAAGGGATTTTAATTCATGGGATTAATTAACTTGGGTAATTTAATGGAGTTATTAAGATTGCGTTCTGCTGCGAACACAAGTAGTATCTAAGACGCTTTGCCAACAGCACGTGCAATGGCGCAACCGATATAGACGACGTACCTATCGTGTTCAGACCAAGGGCCCCGAGTTCGAGTCCAGAGTAAGTAAAAATTTTAATACAATTTAATGTAATTCGTGGTTTTTCAGAGCCCAACTGGTGGTGACTCCAATTGGATTCCTGCTCTTGATTCAAAACAAAATTGGCTAAACATTTAATTCGCATAAAAAAATTTGTTTGATATTTTAATATTTAAATTAAAATGTACACACTTTACGAATTCCATATTTAACGCTGTATCAATGGTAAAAATGTTTAAGTCAAAGTGTAAATACTAAAATTTCTGAGTATTTTTCACTGAGTATATATATGTATATTCTTGATCAGCATCAACAGCCGACAGCCGTCAATATAGCCATGTCCCTCTGTCCGTATGGAAAAACAGACCGCAGTGATGTTAAGAGATAGAGGTTTGACATGTATTGGACATAAGCTTCCTATACTTGTAGGAAAATTAAGCTTATTTTCAATTTTGCCTCGCTTTTGGAAAAAAAGTCATATCTCCCACAGTTTTGAATATAGATGGCCTGTAATATTTAGAGACATTTGGTTTTGAGCATTATTTATCGATCTGCTCAAGGAATGATAAAGATCGGATGAGCCGACTTGACCGACTTTCTTACTTGTTTGTTTTAAATTTATTCGTTCTTAAGCTCGGTGATTGTTAAAATGATATGCTTTAAAACAGATTCGCGAAATTCGGTCAAAGTCGGATAACGATCGGTAGGTAAATGGGTTTAGTAAGAAAAAATGTTTGATTTTAATGTTAGCATTCTTAAACACTGATATTTTAAAAACAACATAATTGTGAAGAGTGTGAAAACTTTGGTACAGACGTAGTGAGCTTTGCCTTCTTGGTATATTTGAAATAATAAAGCTAAGTTGAGGAAAATGGCTTCATTTTAAGGCAAAAGGCATCCTAAACAAGTTGTACCTTAAACAAGATTTTGGAAAATCACTGAATATAAGATATTTGGTAACAAAATCCACTTTCTTAAAATTAAGGGAAAATTCACTTTCTGGGCGTAAATAAATTTATCTCATTAAATGTACGCTTCTGCTTTTAAAGTTAAGAAAAGCAATAAACAATTATGAAGATTAATGACCTGAATATAATTTACTTTGTTTTTGTTTTGCTATACAATGCAAACAATGTGTTCTGATATTCCCTAGGACTGGTCAAGAATTCAGATTTAAATTACCAAGAATCTCTCATTTATTAACTAAGTCAATAAACTGCTGTTTAAAAACTTTCTCATAAGCTTTTCCCAACCAGAACATCAAACGAGGCAATCCAATAACTTAAATGGCTTTAAAGTAAACAAAATTTGTAACAAAATTATGCTTAAGCTTTTATTTGTTTAATTCCCCCACACTTGACGCGGACAATTTGCCGTTAGCTGTGTTTTATAAGTAATATGACGACAGGCTTTATTAGATTATTTAATGATTTATTCATTGCTTTATTTCTTACATTTTTGACTAAGTACACAGACAAATAGCACAAAAAAGCTTCAAAGTTGTGGGCAATTAACTACTAACCTAAGTCGCATAGTTACATATTCACTCTACAAATGCCTAAAGCCTATTAAAATATGTTTGTTTAGCGCAACAAAACTAATTTCAATAACCTACAGAAGATATAAGATCCAGTCCACACACTAGGCAACAGAAATATAAAATCATAATTAAATTGTCAGGACTTTTCTCAGACCATTTTTAGGATATTTTCCCATTTTTCAGGCCGAAAATACTTTTGCGAAAGTTATCAAAAGTAAAAAAGTTGTGTCACTATTTCATACATACATAAATCTTCAAGTTTACATACTAAAAATTCCGATTTAACAGAACCACCTTAATGCTGTTAATTTTAAATATACTAGCTTGCAGCCAAAAAAAGCAATTTCTAATAGATGGTCGCACCATCGGCCTAAAGATTGATAAAGTAAAATGCATGGAAACGAGAGGCTAAGCGAACTTCGTCTATGCCGAAGTTTGTATACCCTTGGAAATGCTGGTATTGAAATAAATTTATCAAACAAATTTTGCAAAGGGCATAGCCGAATAAGACTGAGAAAACTGCCCCAGAAAATTTTTGAATATTTTGAATCGCTGATGGGAGCTATTATCTAGGAGGGTATGTACGCCAAATTTCAAATCAATACGCCCATTGGTTGACAAGTAAACTGCAGCAATGCTAAAACCTAAATATCGATAACTCTGGTCATCTATTACGTTTTACCATGAACTGTTGATTGAAAATTAATAAGATTTAAAGTACATAATCGTTACAAAATTCAGGAATTTTTACTCTTATTCCTTTGGTCCAAAAACGGTGGTCAAAGTTTTTAAAATTTAAAATGACCACTTTCCAGATCTGATAATACCACGGAATTTTTACAGCTGCTGTGTCTTCTAACCATCTAAATAATAAAAAAAACTCAGAGACAAGGTAAAGTAAATAAAAAACATAAATATTTTAATCATAGAACGCAAAAGTCACATACAAATGGTGACATTATTGACATAGCAGAACCATATACTGCCCATGTAAATGAGACGCTGTAGAGATGCTGTTGCTGATCTCGAGGGTAGAGTCTATAAAGTTCTAATGCCAGCTCTGAAGGGAAAAAGAAATCAGCCGCAGACCTTGAAAGCAAATCAATCCCGGATCGTCACCAAAACGAGGTGGGCAGTTGAAGCTGTGGAATTTTAAAACAAAAGTACCAGCTTCTTTGTGGAAAAGGTGACAATAAAATGTTGCCAAAAATAAAAATCCTGTGCAAAATAGCGTGCTATCTAAACAATCGATTTGGAAAGCGACCATCGAGTGATCGTGACTTGTTGGATCAAATCTCAAAACAATTAAACCAAAAAATGGATGAAGGTTATCCGCTGTTGTACCAGACTTGCCCGAATTCTCTGAAAGTGAGCTTAAATTATTTTTTCGGAGGATCAAAGCAGTTTTCGCAATCCATTTGCTATTTGGCGGAGATGCAGAATACAGATGATTGTATTAATATGGAGTACTTTAAATAAAGTCCCAGTATATTGCGAATGCTCATCAAATTGAGACACATAAATAAAAAAATAGGGGAACGCTAACTTCGGCTCGACCGAAGTTTAAATACCCTTGTAGATTGTTTAATTTATATAAATTACGGAATTAAATGATTTTCGCCTTTGACCATTTGCTTGCCAGTTTGTTATATGGCAGCCTGATATAAAGCCCGATTCCACTGACACAAATATGTACATTCGGCCAAATGTACATATTTCGACAATTACTCCTATATAAATTTTCTACACCCAATTTCTATGGCAGCTTTACTATATAGTTGTCCTATCAAACTTGGTGGAATTATGTGAAAGCATAGAAAACTTATAAATACGAGGTTTGGGATCGTTTGCGTTGAAGACAAAAAAGTTTTTTTCACTAAAACAACATTTTCGACCGATGGTTCCTATGGCAGCTATATGCTATAGTCATCCGATCCGGTTCCGGCAAATGTGCAGCGTATTTTTACCAAAAGGCTTCGTGCAAAGTATGGTTAAGATAGCTTTAAAACTGACGGAGGAGATAGCATAGAACCAGACGGTTAGACGGACGGATAGACGGACATGGCAATATCAACTCAGCTCGTCATGCTAATCAAGAATATATATACTTTGTGAGGTCGGATATGCTTCCTTCTAAGCGTTACAATAATCCGGACAATTTTAATATACCCTCTACAAGAGTATAAAAAGGTCTCAAAAAAATTTTAGTAAGAAAAACTTTTTGTTTATACAATTCCACATAATACTAAAAAGTTTGATTCAAATCGGAGGACTATAGCATATTAGATTACAATAAAGCGTTTGACACTATCAACCACGAAGTACTTTGCACTAAGTTAGTACACAGACTGCCTCTTCAACTTACCTATTTAGTCCTGAAACGTGGTGTTACACAGGGGTCAATCTTAAGACCGCTTCTGTTTTCTGTGTATATTAATGAACTTAAAGTAAAAACTGTCAAAATTTGTCAGATATTGTCCCTGGCTTTATATATATTTACTCTCAAAAGGAAAACAACATCCGACACCAAAGTTATACACGAAACAATTTTGCATGTTGGAGCGGGGCACCCCCGCCACTGCATGCAGGCAGCTAGCTGCAAACATTTTGTCGGGTTCCTTATCTCTATCTACAAAAAGAGAGTTTGGCGATAGTTTAAGGGGAGAGTTTTCTGTAGTTTGGCGATTTACACAACAAAATACATAGGGTATCGCATTCTAAACATACAAGGGATAAATAAGCGATATGTGGTATCGTTTTATTTTCGTCCAATCGGTAAATTGGCGATATATCGCTAAAATTTCGCCTTGAAGATATAAATGCGATTCTCGTCGCCAATTTCAATTTCACTATTTATATGGGCTGAGAGGGAATTCGTTCTTGAGAATTAGAAGAAAGCAACAATTTGTGTATGTTTTCAATAAAGGTACATCTTATTCAATACAAGTAACACATTAGATGCGTTGCTTTACACGAGCGGCGTGGCGCAGCCGTCTAAGGCGTCGTTCCAAACGTGCTTCAGTTCAACGGCCCCGGGTTCGAATCCCCGCAGAGTAAGTAAAAATTTCTAATAAAAAAATAGAAGTTTTGTTTAATTTGTTATTTTTCGGAATAACAAAAATAAAAAATCGTATCCTCCCCCACATAAGAGACTCATCATTATTAACTCATTCATATCTTCAGGAGGGAAACGATTTACTATCTCCAGAATATCCTTTTTTTTTATCGCCAGGAAGAATCGTTTTCTTATCGCCAGGAAGAATCGCTTTCTTGTCTCCAGGAAGAATCGCTTTCTTATCGCCAGGAAGAATCGCTTTCTTATCTCCAGGAAGAATCGCTTTCTTGGCACACTTCTTTCCGAAGGCAGATAAGAATGCGATAACTATGCGATATCGCCAGAGTTAAGCGATACCTACTGGAAGAATGGCATTCTTATCTTTCGCGATAAAAAACTATGCTGGGCTAGGCCGCGTTTGTGCGCGCGCGTATGTGTATGTGTGCGCGTGTTTGTGTATGTGAGTGTGTTTGTATGTGTGTCGCAATTAATCAAAGCCCTTCAGTTCCAGAATTCACTACTCGTAAAATTAACTAGTCTTTCACGCATCTGAGTAGACGTCGACGTTGACAGAGCTCAATTCTGTGTATATTTGTTGTTGCAAAATTACCCACACAAAACTCAAAAAAAAGGCAACGCCTCCCGCTGCTCGCACAGGTGAAGACAAAATTTTTGCCAACGCCAAACGAAGAAGTTTGCATACCCTTTAAATTTTAGCAAGCACTAAAACTATACATTATGTATATATTTTAGAACTTAGAAACGATAAGGCCAAGCTAACTTAGTCTGTGCCGAAGTTTTTATACCCTTGCAAATGCTGTTTTTGAAATGTCAGAGTTTAAGAACGCTTACATAAAAATCTAAAAAATTTTTAACTAAAACCCATTTGTCGACAGACAAACCTCTGATTTCGACCAAATTTTGCGAATCTTTTTGAAAACATATCAAATTAACAATCGCGGAGATAAAGAAAGATAAAATTTAAAACAGAAAAGTTTTTCTCACTAAGACTCATTTTCCGACCGATCGGTCCTATGGCAACCATAAGATATAGTCACCCGATGTCGATCAACTTTTTCAATTTAGTTTGAAAGGGTTTAATATTAAGAATCACCGACTTTATGAACGATTTACTTGAAAACAAACAAGTTTTTTTTTACTAAGACCCATTTTCCGACCGATCGGCCCAATGGCAGCTATAAGATATAGTCATTCGATTTTGACCAAAATTTGCAAATCTGTTTGAATACATATAATATTCATAATGGCCGAGTTTTATGACGCTAGCATTGAAAACAAAAAAGTTTTTCTTACTAAGACCCATTTGCCGACCTATGGTTCCTATGACAGCTATTGGTATTGGGTTGCTCCTTTTCAACATTTTCAGCAATGGAGGTCCAATTTTCTTGAAAAAGACTGTTGTGCGCATTCAAGAAATTATGCAAAACACAGCAGCACTTAATAATTGCGTTTGTGTGCTTCATTGAGTTATCCATGCCCTTCCCAAGGCGACGAAATCTTCCTTTAAGGTGCCCAAAGGCATTTTCCACTACGCGTCTAGCTTTTGAGAGATGATAATTGAATACCTTTTGCTCCTCCGGTGCTTCTGTGGAAAATGGGTAGGACTTCATCAAAGTTTGCGAGAATCTAAATGCCGAATCTCCAATGAGCATTACGGGAACTTCCCTGCTACCTATGCATCATGCGTAGGCTTGAAATATAGGGGTTTTATCTATTACCCGCTTCAGCTGGGACCGCTCGTATGTTTGCGAGTCGTTACATCGACCAGGAGCGCCAACATTAATGTAAAGAAATTGGTATCGATGGTTTACCAGAGCAAAAAGTACTACGGAGTACCACCGTTTATACTTATAAAAGTACGTGGCGTCTTGCTTTGGTGGCATCACTTTAATGTGGCAGCCGTCGATCGCACCAAAACATTGATGAAATCCCAGTTGCTCAAGCCCTTTCACGCATTCTTCCACTTTGTCCTGAGTGAGAATATCTGGTCCCAGATATTCAGGCGCAAGTGCTTTCCATGTTTATTTTATATTAAAATATTGCATACACTTGCCTTGGACACACCACACATTCGCCCAATTGTTCTATATTCCGCAGATGTGCTCAAGGTGTATAGCGCTATTGCAACTCTTTTCTCTAATGGAATGGCTAGGCCAGTTCTTAAAACAAGTTTTCTTCCATTTTGAAAAATTCTTTTAATTGGGCAGGAGTTGCCTCGGGTAAGCCTTCAAATAAAATATGCAATATATTAGTTAATAAATCAAACAAGCGGTAAATATTGTTGTTACATGGATCCACAAAGCTCTTGGAATTGGCTCTGATTCCATGGCGTTTATAATTGTTCTCTTTAAATGGCGATTAAGCAGATTTTTTAAAAGCATTTCATCCTCACTAGCCACATTTTCAATTATATCCACGACCATCTGCATCTCCGTAATCACGTATAGAATGTTTTTTTCCATTTCAGTAGACAAAACTTCCAAATTTAACACCAAAATTCCAATTAAATTAAAACTAAACAAAAAACAGCTGTTTGACGTTTGGGACTATTTGCGACTTTTCGCTCAATGTAAACACCTAAAAGGTCGAAGCCCCAAAAAAAGTCGTACAACCGCATTGTAAATTCGGTATTAGATGCATTTGTGTTTTTATTGGCAGCGCGAGACGTTTAACTTGTCAATTTGTTTTAATTTTGTTGCCGAAATAGTCGTATGTGCATTAATTGTCTGCAAACTAGTTGCTGTAATGTGGATTGCTTCTTTTATGTATTCTTTTTCATTCAATTCTATTATTAGTTTTCTATATTTATTAGTTATTTGTTAATTATGTTTATTATTTAATATATAATAAATATATAATATAAATAAAATGAGTGAGTAAAACAATTATAAAATGTTGCGTATTTGCAAATCGGGGTAAAAGTCTTTGGTTTATTATTTTATTAAATTCATGAATCGAATTATAATCAATCTAATATGAATTCATCGGTTAATTTTTCGATATTTCATCGAAAATCTAATATGACTTTAGGTGAATTCATTGATGAATTCTTATACAAATTCATTGATGATTCAGTGGTGACTTCTTTGCAAAAGTCATGCAGGAATAACGCGTGAACCATAAATGAATTTATTGGTGAATTCATTAATGAATTTTGCAAATAAATCATGCGTGAGTCATCGATGAATTTATACGTGAATTATATCAGTGATTCACCCATGAACAGTCACGCATGACCGCCTAGGACATGCCCATGTCAAATTCACCACTTTTTCCATTGGACTTCACCGATGATTCATCGATACCCAAGGCCGATTCATCGGTGAATCATTGGTGATTCATAGGTGACGCGAACTGAAGGGAGTATTTACAACAGCGCTCTTACTTGTTTTTTTGTTATTTATTATTTATTATTTGTTTAAAGCTTCAATAACTAATATCTTTAAAACTATAGAAGTCTCCATCTTTTTGAAAGAACCATAATTTATTATTTTAATAAATATATTATAAATTCTATATCCTGAGATATATCATGGTAGTTAATACTGAAAAAATTATACATAAAATTTTGTAACAATTACTTAATACTATTAAATAATTAAAAAATGTATTAAATTATGGTTTTAGTAGATTTATTAAAATACTAATCAGCAATATCAACACAAGACCTGTCCGATAAACCAAACCTGAGATATCAAGTTTTAAGAAGATCCTTTTTACCATTTTTGATGATTTTTGAAATTATTTATAATATTTACAAAAGTTCGAGTTCTAATTTCGGATTTTTTTTATTTAAATGAAAAATGGTGAATTTTAAAACCGTTTGGTTTCAAAAAGTAGGACCCATATGGGGCATTCCAAGTAAAACAAGTGAGAAAGTCGGTCAAGCCCGACTATAACATACTCTGTACCAGTTCATTTGCCCCCGACTATAATATTAAACTACATCCAAGGAGTCACGCGTTTATCGTGCAATATTTTTATTATACGCTCATCTCTAAGGTTCTCTCTCTCTCTCTCTCTCACACACTATGATTGCATTTGTTCAATGGAAAGCTGTGGTGATGGGATAAGAAATATATGCCCCTTACATGTCAAACCTCTATCTCCTACCATCTCTGAGATCTGTGCATTCATACAGACGGACAGACAGACGGACGGACGGACAGACGGACATGGCTATGTCGACTCGGCTGATGATGCTGATCAAGAATATATATACTTTATAGGGTCGGAAATGATTCTTTCTCCCTTTTACATACTTTTGCACAAACTTAATATACACTGTGTACCTTTGGTACAGAGTATAACAAGATATTTTCTGAGTTGATGTCTCCGAATTGGATGATAATTGGCCCAAAGGGAGCTTATTATGAGAAAAGCTTAACCCTAAATTTGAGCTTTTGCGGAAGTTCTACGCTTCAAAGGGTAACATTGTGAATTTTTAAAATCCTTAACTCGAGAACGGTTTAAGATAGAGCCTTGAAATTTTTATCAAATGTTCAGATTTAAAAAAGCAATTTGGTAAACCACTTCAAAGACTTCTCGGTGCAAAACCATCAAATGGACGCTTGGGATTCATCATGCGGTTCCTGTGAATGATTCGTAACTTAAAGTTAATACGACATCAAGGAGTGTAATATCAACTAGTAGGAAAACCGACCAATTGAGGGTGTGTGGTGTGTTAACTGGCCGTTTTTTGCTAATAATTTGAGTTTTGTTCATCCGATCTTTATCATTTCTTTGGCAAATCGATAAATAATGCTAATTAAAAACTATCTTTAATTTATTTTGCAGCTATGACGTTTTTTCTAAATTGCGTGGCGGGAGGGGCCTGGTAAAGATTGAAAATAAGCTTGATCTGCCTGCAAGTATAAGAAATCTATGCCCCATACATGTCAAACCTTTATCTCTTTCCATCTCTGAGATCTGCGCGTTCTTACAGACTGACAGACAGACGGATATGGCTATATCGACTCGGCTGTTGACGCTGATCAAGAATATATTTCCTTAATAGGGTCGGAAATGATTCCTTCTCCCTGTTACATACTTTTGCACAAACTTAATATACATTTGGTACAGAGTATACAAATAGAGTCTACACTAAGAAAAAAATAGTTTGAATACGAACGCTCTTGGAAAAAAATTTGTCGTTTTTGAATTTTCAAGAATTTTGCTCTTGGAATCGAGATAAATTCGTTCTTAACGTTCTCAATTTGGTTTTTTATAGGCAAGGGTTGTGAGGGTAACTTAACTTTGAGAGAATAGCGTAGGACGCGCAATTTGTCGTTGGCCGATGCGTACGAAAGCCAACTGCGTTTATTTATAAGTGTGTTTTCGTCGCTATGTTTAGCTCATGGATGATAGTCGAGTTGGCTAAACTGCCCGTCGTCTATGTGTGTTTCAGTCTTTCGAGTTACCGAGTTCAAGTCCCAGAAAAGTAAGTAAAACAAGTAAGAGCGCTGTAGTCGAGTTTCCCGCTGCCTGCATGCAGTGGCGCTCCTACATGCAAAATTGTTAAATAACTTTGGTGTTTTTTTTCGGATCTTCGGCGAATTTTCCAAATCTGAAACAAACTTAATCTGGGTACGGTATACACGTATGTGCATACAAAAATTTGTGTCTCTATCTCTTATAGTTTCTGAGATCGACGCGTTCATACAGACTGACGGACAGACGGACATGGCTATATCGACTCGGCTGTTGATGCTGATCAAGAATATATATACTTTAGAGTGTCGGAAATGATTCCTTCTTCCTGTTACATACTTTTGCACAAACTGAATATACTCTGTGGACCCTTGGTACAGAGTAAACAAATTCATGCTTGGGTTAACTCAATTTAACATTGCATATGCTTTGTTGTATAATGTTGAACCAGATTAAAGTCGGTGATTTTGAAAATAGGTAAAAATGGTATCCATTGTTTAGCTTACACGTTTTGTAAAACAATTTAAAATAATGTTACAATCTACACGTTGCTTAATTTTGTTACACAAGATGCAAGTTGAGCAGCATAAATATAAGCTAATTGTACTTAGGCCCGAACTCTCATCTTTTACATAGAGCTATCTGTCACATATATTAAGAATTAACAGAGTAAATTTGAAGTTTACCTTACACATAGAAACTGTCTGGACGAAGAGAAATCTGTCCTTATAGCTACAAATTAGTTCTTTGAAACTAAAAAATTGTTCTTATCACTTTTCAAACATTTTGTAGTTCAATGTAATTGACAGTTCGTTTATTTATTGCTTTGTAAAAATATAAGCACGAAAGCTAAATTGAACTTGCTAAACTTTTGGCTTGTATTTATGCTCTGTCGCTTGGGTATGAAGTATTGATTACATTTAGATATCTGCCAGCAAATTTTCATTGGAATATTCAATTAATTAAAACTTGTATTTTATATGCCATACTGTGTATGTGTGCGTATGTGTTTGGGTTAAGCTCAATTAGCCTGAGGGCGGCTCAAGTGACATGTACGTACTTCTGAAGCCGCCTCAGACATTGGTGCCGGGGCTTACTCACATAATATTTTCCCACAAATTCAACTTGCTTGCGCAAAAACAAACAAAATAAACGTGCAGAACTTTTCACAAATTCCACGCGTGCCACAAAACTTTTAGCACTTGCAATTAAATTAGCTGCTTTGCACTCGCAAAAAAGCGATTATTCCGTTTTTAGCGTCGTGTGCTTTATGAATCCTCCATATTGTGCTGCTGCATCAGTCTTACATTTAGTTACCATCTCTTCTTCGCCCTCCCCCGCTGATTGATTAAAAATGTTGCAAAAGTTTCTTTTTTATGCCTGGCATTTGGTCTAACAAATATTTTTAGATCGCTTCGCGTTGTCGTTGGCCATATGCATTCCAATTTGTGTCGCACACATGAATATTTCCATTTTAATAATTGATTTTTCGCGTGCGTATAAAACGCAAAAGCAGGGCACGAGCCCTGCTCGCCCCACCGCGTATGAGCAGGAGCAACGTAATGCCAAAGCCGTACTGCATATTTACTTTTTACTCGACTACATGGGCACGGGTATCTCTAAGTGCCAGTTGGCGTTAGTGCATGTCGACACGTGCGCATTTTAATAAGCAAAAGCATACTTTTGCGGCCAGGCCGGAAGGCAGGCAATCGTAGGCAGGTAGTCCCCGACCAAAGCACAAATCTTGGCCATCGTTTCGAGGGGCGAAAACCCAATAAAGCAAAGCTGCTGAGTGCGCCTCGAAGTTGCGGAAGTTGAGCTCATTGGCTTGCCTGAAAACTTGTGGAGCGGGAACTCTAAAAAGACCTGCGCTATGTTAGACCGAGGATGTTGGTTTATGTTAGCGTTGGCAACCAAATCCAATACAACATTTGACATTCACAATTCTCCATTGGGATTTATCCTAATTCTTCGCGTCACCTATAAATTGGACTGTTCCACCTCCCTTGAGACGTCTTTTGGTAAAATTTTAACTCGGAAATAACTTATCTCTGCCCCAAAGAATTTAAACCTTTCTTGTGTGTCGCGGGACTTGTGTCCTAGTATGTTACAGTGGGAGTGGGTGACCGTAAATATCGAGGGTGCTACAGAAACCTCTTTTAACCAAATTCCAATTCTTAGGTGCCACAAAAATCTCTATTGGTTGGTCTCAAGCCTCTCGTGTTTTGACACGCAGAATTAATTTTGGAAATATAAACATTATTTTTTTGGATAGGTTAAATCAAATAAACTGACAGATGGGCTAAGCTAAATTTACTTAGCTCGATACGCTGATCAAAATTACATATATCTATACTTTATGTGGTCGGAGATGATTCCTTCTATGCAAGCTTCTGGGTAAAATTATAATACACTTTTCAAGTGTATAAAAATAAAATGGTAAATTTATCTTTTATTCATTATTTTTGAAATAGTTCTATATTTTTATTTAAAATATAAGCTTATCAGTGTTATAGCTTAATATCCGTGATCGCCTTTCTGCTAATAATCTGCTGTCAGCAGAAAAAAAGTGTTCACTTTTTGCAGAGCTTGGTGGATTGCTTAGCACTTGCATGCAAAGCTTTCTTAAATATGGAAAACACTATATAATTTACGAAAATTTCAAAAACATTTTCTATAGGAAAAATCCATTTTAACAATTTCGTGAGTACTGGATGACTTATATTCACGATGTTTGACTTTAGTTCCAGCAGGAAACACGCACGGATTACGGATGCTCACATATGAAACTCAGTCTTTGCTCACGATCACGTCGTGAAACTCCGTGACACGTTCGAATTCACGTCACGGGTACACCTCTACTGTATACCTTCAGGTGAAATTTTTAAAGGTTTTCAAAATATTATGTTATATTACACTAAAACTATAAGTGATATTAACAAGAGGTTTTTTTATTCGATAGGTAATCGGTTAAATTTAGCTAAGAAATTTGATTTTTTATGGTTGTTGCTGCAGTTGCAGTTGTATTCATGTTCAAAGTTGGCCAAAAAATCAAATCATTGGACCATGGTTGCAAAAATTTTTTGAGAACGGATATCTGAAAGTAAAAATGAAAACAAGGTTTTGTTAAGCAATTATGTAATTTTGGCAAGAAATAGGATATTTTGGAACGGTCAATAAATAGCGGAGTTAAGGGGTTTCAAAGTCAAAATTACGAAAATATACTTTTCTCCACTGAATTGGTCTAGGACCCCTAAATTATTTGACTTCCTGCCAGAATAGTGGGTACTACGAGTAAAATAAAAAATTTAAAAATCGGTCAACAGTTACTCTTTAAATTTTTGCAATCATTTTGGAAAAAGTGGTTACGAGATAATCGCATTTAAAGTTTCGACAACGGTTTTCGATAAAGTATAAACTATTTATACCCGTTACTCGTAGAGTAAAAGGGTATACTAAAGTCGTGCAAATGTATGTAACAGACAGAAGTAGTCATTTCCGACCATATAAAATATATATATTCTTGATCAGCATGAACAGCCGAGGCGATATAACCATTTCCGTCTGTCCGTCTGTTTGTATGAACACCTAGATCTCAGAGACTAGAAGAGCTAGAGCAACCAAATTTGAAATGTAGACTCCTATTGTCTGCACGCAGATCAGGATTATTTCTAATTTTTGCCACGCCCACCCCCGCCACATCAATAAAAAAAATTTGGAATAACTACCACATTTTTAAAAAAATTAAACTCAAAATTAAAACTTTCATTTATATTCGCAACATCTATAAGCCCTTTTCATCAAGATCGGATGATAAATAGCCGAGTTAAAAAATGGTGCATACTTTTCGGCTGTCCCACCTCAGGCACACAGGAAGGCTATTAAACATTTCTTTCCATAAGTAACCGAATTTAACTTACGCTCTCGTTTAAGTAGCATGCTGTTGTGGCAGTACAAACCGTTCTGCCCTTAAAATCTTTGACTAAAGCCATATTTGGTACCATTTCAGTGAGGTGGCTAACAAATAGTCAAAATGACGCAGTGGGACCAGCAACAAAGAATTGGGATAATTTTGATTGATCACTAATCGTCAACATGCCTTGAGGTTAGTTGACGAACACAACTGAACATCGAAACAACTGAACAACCGAACAACAGAACCACCGAACAACTGAAAAAACCGAGCTAAAAAAAGGACAAGTGAGCATGGTCAATGAAAGAACAACCTTTACCCAACACAACAGGACAGTGGCCAGTCGTTTAGAGTGGGATCGATTTAAATACGCCTGTATGGATCCGCATAAAACGGGAAGGCCTAGAATCCTGGAAAAAAGTGCCATTACGAGCATACCGGTTCGCATTAAAAACACAATGGTCTTAAAAAGCCTGAATTTAGCTTTGACGGAAAGGCCGCTCTCTAGTCGGAGAAGCCAGTCCATCTTACGAACTTTTAAACGGGCAGAGCCAGCTGGCTCTGTGTGCTGGCGGGAGCAGCACAGAAGAGAAAAGAAAAGAAAGGAAGGGGTGACCTAGGCCCACCTGAGGTGTTGTCTGGTGGCCGTGTTCGCCCACCCTACCATGCTCACTGCTTGGGCTGCTGTCCATCATTGATCCCTAGAACACATAAGCTTTAATCACTTTATCCCATTGCGGCGCAATATGACTTCCGAAAAAATGAGTTTTAATTTGTCTTCATTATAAATTTAATTATTGACTTCATTGTTTTTCTTGTGGCTAGGCATATTTTATACTAAATGTATCTAACAATACTTAAAGCTAAAATAATTTTGTGGAGCGATTATCCTATACATGATTAAGAAAATTAATTGTAACAAGAAAAACTATCAACAAAAAAAACTACTATACTAAGCGCAGGTGAAATGGAATAAGAGTTAAGAGGTACCTGACAAATTGATATTTTAATATAGGTATTAATGATGAAATAAATTTAGAAAATAATATAAAGAGTAAGTGGAAATTAATGTAATTGTAATATTCTTCAGATATTTATTAGATATGAACCAAGACGAAGTTCATTAGCGAGGTATTACTATGCTCTGCTAGATCAGCTGCATTGTGCAAGGTCTGAAATTTGGTTTTAGCTGGTTAGAGATAAACGGCTTATGCTCTTCTAAAATGAATTAAAGTTTATGGCCACGTGGGCAAGCACTTACTGCTTATTTGAATCCAGCGGCGAATGATCTTTCTCCGGTAATCAGCTGTAGAATGTTGCTTGTATTTGAGATTCGGTTTAGTTTTAAATTTTGCGGCACCACACAATCACCCATGCCAATTTGGATCAAACTCCAAAAAAAACTGTACCAAAAATTTAACAGAGACTTTTCTCACGTTTGCGAGGGCCTTTCGGCATATTTAGCAAAACAAAAAAATAAATGTAATCTGCAAAAATGCCTTTCTTTGGTCGTAATTTCACTTGGCTATGGCCCTATTGAAAATATTGGCTTATTTGATGGAGTTGCACTATGATTTCTAAACCAGCACTAGGGTCTGCACTGGGCACTTTATATACTAATTTTGTTTAATTTCACTGCAATAGATTCGACGGGTGGCTTTTGGCGGGACTTGGCATAAAAACTTTTCACACTTTTCACTGCTGGTGCGTTGCTGGGGGGGTGGAGCTTAGTTGGTTTGGTTAGCTCTGGAATTTTGGCAGTTGGTTATGGCCGATAGAGAGCTAGAGCTCTGTTGCTAGCAACTGGGGACTAGGAGCCAGACCTTTACTTTTAAAATAAAAAGTACCACGAAGGAGGTAACTGGCGTGGGGCCGACTTTGTGCCCAATAATAGTTACCTTAGGCTGGCACCTATAAAAGGTTTGCTGTCTGAGGCGACAGCCTGTGTGGCTTAACCTCCTCTTGACCCGTTTTTTATAGTTTTTGGCTTACGGCTTAAGTTTGCAGGACAAGTTCTTTATTTAATATTAAAAATTTACTCTTAGCTCTTGCATGTATACCAAAGATTCTATAAACCAAACGTTCATTAAAAACCTAACTAATGTGAGCATCAGAAGTTAAACCAAAAAGATGTAAAAATTAGTGTATGCATGTATGCATTGGGAAAAGATGTATCTATATGATACCGCTTGCAGGCGACTTCAATGGTCGAAAGAAAATAATCAACATTACGTCCTCATGCGAGCTTACAAGTTTGTCTCTACTTTAGATCAGAGTCCGGCACGCCCCAGTCTAAAGTGTATTCAACAGCGCTCTGCGGCAGCGAAGTCGATACACCGACAATGTACGAGCTTAAGCTGCTCTCTTTTGCAACAACAAAGAAGCGCTAAATGAGCGCGCTCTCTCGTGGCTAAACACACACAAGCACAGCCAAAATGAGCATGTGTGTTTTGCCGGCCCCTGCTTTTGCTAAGAAAAGAGATTCGAAAATGAAACTACTGCAATTGCACGTGACGCTCGATTTAAACTTTTCGAAACAAATTTTACTTTATACACCGAAAACGATCTTATACAGCTCAGATGGATCAGACATATGCTTTAACGGGACTCTTGTCTTGATTCTCAGAGCAAATGCACGCTGCTCTGTTTAACAAATTTTTGAAGCATAGTGTAGAAGAAAAGGTATATAAAATAAACCAACTGGTTGCACTCACCCATCTGCAGATTCCGCCGACGGCCTTCGCTGTTCTTTGTAGATGTGTTGTAACCTTTTCCAAAGGAATTTTATTTTGAACATTGGTTGTTACTTTTTGTTTTTCTATATCACTTCAATGATTAAAATTTTAATTTGTCGTTCTTGTTGCTGAGTGTTTTGTAGGTTTGACTTTGTTTTGGTATTTCTCACACACATATACACTTTACCATGCATGTCTTGGCCTTACTTTTTCTTTGCACAAAAAAAAATACATAAAAAAAACTTATTCATGCCATTATTTACATAAAAATTATACAAAAAAAATTATTATCGTTATTTAAATCTGCTGTATATATTTCTCTTGATTTCTTGCCGTCTTGAATGGAAGACTTCACTTCATTTCATTTGGCGTTTCAGTGTTGTTTTTGCGTTACACGCTTGGACTGAGAGACTTGACTTTTGAGCGAGGAATTTTCGTCTTGACAGGGTCGAGTTGGAGAAGACCTATGAGATAAATATCAAAACCAACCATCTTTTTGTTGATTATAAATCAGCCTTTGACACACCGATAAGGTCAAGGTTCTTTGAAGCCCTGTCTACCTTTGGTATACCAGCAAAGTACGTTCGACTTTGCATGATGACGTTGAGAAGCATTCGAAGCTCCGTCATAATAGGAAAGAACCTCTCCGAACCATTTGATACCAAGAGAGGTTTTAGGCAGGGTGACACCCTATCGTGTGACTTCTTTAATCTACTGATGGAGTATATACTGCGCCAGTGCCCAAATGCCAACAGATCGGGCTCATTTCTTTATAAAGATCTAATGCTACTCGCATACGCCGATGATATTGACATTATCGGCAAAACGAACGGGCGGTAAGCAGGGCGTTTTCAGAGATTGAGAAGCAGTCTAAACTGATGGGCTTAGCGGTAAACGAGGACAAGACAAAGTACCTAGTTTCCACGGACAAGAAGTCTACGCGTCTTGGACAATTTGTTACTATGGGGGAGTACAACTTTGAGGTTGAAGAGGATTTTCTCTACCTCGGGACGATGATTACCGGCGACAACAACATCAGCCTGGAGATCCGAAGAAGAATTACTCTTGGAAACCGATGTTACTACCGGCTCAGTAGGGAGTTCAAGAGCAGAGCCTTTTCTCGAAGAACAAAATTAGCGCTATACAAGTCGCTCATCATCCCAGTCCTGCAATACGGCGCAGAAGCATGGACAATGACAGCAGCGGATGAGGAGGCGATTGGCGTTTTCGAGCGAAAAATCCTTCGGAGGATATATGGACCTTTAAAAGTTGGCGATGGATACCGCATTCGAATGAATCACGAACTGTATGAGCTCTATAAGGACATCAGTCTAGTCAAGCGCATAAAGCAACAGCGGCTGCGCTGGTTAGGACATGTAATCCGGATGGATGAAGAAGCTCCAGTAAAAAAGACGTACAAAGCGAAGGCGGGTAACTTTGGAGGACAAGGCAGGAGGGGTCGCCCACCATTAAGATGGGATGATCAAGTGCGGAAAGACATTTCCAACCTTGGTGTGAACAACTGGTGCCAGCTCGCACAATGCAGAAGCGAGTGGAGGGCATTCATTGCAGAGGCCAAGACCGTCAAGCGGTTGTGATGCAACATCGGGCCAATAAAGAAGAAGAAGGGTCGAATTGACTATATGCCTTTATAGGCAGGGCTTTTCACAACTGTGGACTTTTCACTGCACTTTTCCAGAGCTTTGGTTGGTTTTTTCACACAAGAATTTTTGGGTAGCCTAGAGTCAGTGGTGAGGAGCGATCTTTGTGAGGAAAGACACTTGGATGAGCACTTGTGGCGGAGATTTTGCCACGATCAACTTTTTCTCTTCTTCGACTGCTGCGGGGCGACTCAGAGCATTGCTGGAGAGATGTGGACTGGATTGTCACCTATGTTTCGAGTTTGCTCTCGCTGCCTTCGCTGTCGTGAGATCGAGCTCTGTCTACTCTTTGGTTCGCAATGCTGCTGCGGCTGCCCTGTGGATGAAAGAAAGGTGGCGGGGTTTTGTTAGCTTGCTGATCGCAACTTTTTCGCTCTCTATAATTACCTTTCTATAAACACAAGCATACAATGCTTTTTCTTAAGCAAAAGGCCAATAGGGCCAATTGAATATGGGAGGAAATCTATGGTGAATATATTTTTCCAATTGGAAAATTGACTTCCGTTGAAATATTCCCAAAACTACTTAGCAATGGGTGTTGGTGGGATGATTTAATGGTTTTGGCGTTAAAAATTCAATGGATGCCAACAGATTAGTACTGATTACTCGTAAAAGCGATAACCATGTGAATTTGCCAATTTTAAAATTGTTTGGACCACACACTCAACACCTCTCGTCGGCTGCTCGAAAGAAAAGGAACCATGATAGGAACCAGATTTGAATAATGAGCTCTTATTGAAAATATGGCTACTAAAATTTCTTACGAACATGTATATGCTCAAAACGTGATTCATTGAAATACGACTAGAAAAAGACTCGCGAATGATTGGGAATGACTCGAAACTGAGTGAAAACTGATGAGAAAATCGAACTAAACCGATTCTTTAAGGCACCATATTCTCCCGACAAAAGTATCATTTATGACTAATTTTAATCAGATCTTAATCTTTAATCAGAACTCAAATGTGATCAGAAATTTCCTAAAATGCTGGCTAGGTATGTACGTACTTCCAAAATTCAAAGACCAGGCACTTTTCAAAGACTTTTTAGAACACCTATGGATGATAACAATAAGGAATGTGGTCCAGTCGACATGACGACTTATATATATAGCTTGGTAATCTGTACGCGTTCTCCTGATCAAACTTTTATAATCTCTAAATTTTACCGAATGTTGAGGCAAAAATAAGTCAACTCTTTAACAATCTATGAACCCAGACTCGAACCATAAACTTGAGCTGGATTAGTAGAGGAACCGATCCGCGAACCGAACCTTAGACTGTACCACGAGTTCGAACCTCCGGACCGAACCTTCACCAAAACTTTACAGGTTTGCAGCCTTGGTCATCGTAAGTCAAGTGTTTGCGTCTTTACCAAATCCAACCGTAAAAGTTTTGAAATAAACTTAATGCTTAATACAAAACTTAAATATGGAAGAAACTATTATGAAGAATTTCTTCAGTACACATTGCTTGGTTCATTGTTTTTGTTGTAATTTTAAATAATTCGCTTCATTAGCTTGAGTGATGCGACATTCAAGTCCCACCCCTGGCTATGGTCTTGTTGTGATGATCTCCCACTTTAGTAAGAATTAAATTCAGCCAGTTTCAAAATTTGGAAAGTTGCCCACAATCTTTGATGGGAAAAAGATTCACATTGCAGCCGCTAAGGCATATTTGTGTATCGACAATGTGCGATACCTCTTAAAATAATTAAAATGCATTGTTTCTTGAGCTATCGATAAAAACACAGAAAACATGAATCTTGTATTTTTGCGGTATTTACTTGAGGCCTTTTGTGTCAAGTGTGTAATGCCAACAAAGCGAGCACCAAAGGGCTTTGGTCACAAAAGTTTTGTTCATTTTTATACTCATTACTCGTAGAGTAAGAAGGCCATACTAAAGTCGTGCAAATGAATGTAACAGGCAAAAGGAAACACTTCCGACCTTATAGTCTTGATGAGCATCAACAACTTAGTCGATATAGCGCTGTCCGTCTGTCGGTCCGTCCGTCTGTCTGTCCGTGTGTCTGTAACGTGTGTCTGAGTAACGGGTGTATCGAGGTCGTGCATTTCCGACATTAACTTACGCTCTCGTTTTATATGTAGTTTTTGTTTTGGCAGTTCCTTTGTTGGGGGCTATACTAAGCTTAAGGAGTTGAGGTGTTGTAAATATTCAAATTGTCAAAAAAAAACAGCCATTTCTGATTTTTGCCTTCAAAATGTGCGATCAACCCAAAAAAAAATCTAATCAAAAGTTCCATTTGCGCCATCTGAACAGTAAATAAATTGAGACATTTTTTTAAAATAGCTCCGTGCACTCTCTAAGACCTAAAAATAGTTGCAGTTTTCCTCATGCATTTTCATCTGACGACTCCAAACAAAAAAGTAAAATCGCTACCTATAAGTCAAGTTCCATTTGGGGTCGACATACAGTCGACTCAAAGCATGGGACCACACAGATCAATTCGACAATCGAAGCAAACTGACTCTTACTGACACGGAGCATCATTATCCATAACTAAAGATTTTTTTATGTATTCATATTTCTATTTAGATTGATTTGATTTCAAGAAGGGCCTTGTTTATTTTTCGCTTAATTATTGCCTTTGTCTTGTCATTTTTATACCCTTGTAGAGGGTATATTTAAATTGACGAGATGTTTGTAACGCATAGAAGGAAGCATCTCCGACCACATAAAGAATATATATTCTTGATCAGCATGACGAGCTGAGTTGATATTGCCATGTCCGTCTGTCCGTCCGTCCGTCTGTCCGTCCGTCCGTCTGTCCGTCTGTTTCTATGCTATCTCCTCCGTCAGTTTTAAAGCTATCTTAACCAAACTCTGCACGAAGTGTATTGGTACAAATACACTGCACGTTTGTCGGAACCGGCCAGATCGAATAACTATATCATATAGCTGCCATAGGAACCATCGGTCGAAAATGTTGTTTTAGAAAGAAAAACTTTTTTGTCTTCAACGCAAACGTCCCCAAACCTCGTATTTATAAGTTTTTTATGCTTCACATAATTCCATCAAATTTGATAGGACAACTATATAGTATAGCTGGCATAGAAATTGGGTGTAGAAAATGTATATAGGAGGGCTTGTCAAAAATGTGTACATATGGCCGAATGTACATATTTGTATCAGTGGAATCAGGCTACTAATTTATAAAAATCATACAAGCTACAAGGGTAAATAAACTTCTTTCGAGCCGAAGTTAGCTTTCCTCTATTTTTAAATTTACATTCACGTATTGAGCTTTGGCTCTAAAGTAACAACAAAATTCACAGCTTGTCAAAAACCGCTGGCTTACTACAACAAGTACTATGGTAAATCACAAGTGTTCGACGTATTCGCCGACAATATTGCTGCTAGAAATTGTCGGTTAAAATTGAACGTGTCATTCCATTCTTAGATATGCATTTAATGCATCCCTATTTCACAATCATCCAAACTATGAGCATAATTCTGAATTGTTATAAAAGTTTTTGTTTTCGAATTTTTATAGCCCGATCCCTTTCTTTCAGTTTTAATAACTAAGCCTGAGGCCGCATATGCTGTATAAATGGACCTCCATAAAGTTCATCAACTACAATCCTTTAACAATTGACTTAATTTGCAGCAACACGCTCAACCAAATGATTTAGAGGCTCCAGCTGGTCAAGCCAGTTGCTTCATAGTCCGCTCTAAAAGCCCACAAATTATGTGTTAACTTTTGCTGAACTTGACTCGATGCAGTGGAGGAAATTCAAAATTTTTTGGGCTTAACTCTCTGCATATGTTGCCGCAAGCATTGAACTTTTGCAATTACAAGCATTACCTACCAAAGCGGAAACGGAAGGAATGAACTCAACTCGAAGCTCTGCCACTTCTGATGAAAATGGCTACTTTTCTGGCTTAAATCTGCAACTGGGCGAAGTAGGTCAACTGCACTCAATGGCAGCAGACATGTGCCCAGGTCGACGACTAAATGACAGCCTGACTGCCACACTGCGCTTGCTAGTGTTTTCCTTCATTTTTTAGAATTTCCACAACGCGCCATTTTTGATCAAATGCATTTCAGCTAAAGACCTAACGAAGTAGAAACGTAAGCAGCTGACGGGCTTTCTACACATTTTTTGCTGTCAAAGTATGTGCCCTTTGGGAATGAGTTGAGCAATTTTACTCTTTACAATAAAGTCCAGGAGAATTGAACTTATTTTCTAGTGCGTGTGGCTTAACTTGACAGTAGGTATCTAAATTCTTTTCTATCATTTAGCTGACATCTTTAATTGTAGACTTCTAAATACGGTGATATGAACTTTTTAAGTTGATTTGATCGTTTAATAAAATTTCACCTCGAGTGCTGTTGCCGACTGACATCGGCTTGCATTCCTGCGTTTTATTAAAGAGTAAAGAAACTTCTGTTCATTTTCCGAGTCAAGTTCGAGCTTCTTCTTGCATTATGAATTTATTTGGCTCGCCAGGGCAAAAGGCTAATGTTACTCTATGAAAGTTCATTGAGCACATAAACTCGAAACGCAACTCTACTGTGCAACACTTCTGCCTTAACTAATTCGATGATAGGCAACATATGTGTAACCCCTATTTAGTCTCCTCGTAATATTCTCTTTATCCTCATATCCTCTTTCTAATTAATGAAAACAATTAGTAAATTAAGTTTGCCATTTCCGCTCAGCTCAATGTCAACAGAAAAACAAGAGAGAAAATATTATGTACCATAAACATAAAAACGCGAACGATGGCAATAAATGCGGATATACGTGTATCTATGGCCGAAATATTTATGCTAATTGAACTTGTTTACTAGTGCGTGTGGCTTAACTTGGCAGTAGGTATATAAATTCAACTCCAGCATTTAGCTGACATCTTCAATTTCGTTTATTTGTGTCTGCCAATGCCAAAGGCAGGTTTGCCTAAGACGCAGACTCTGAGTCAGACTGCTCTGATTTCTTGTGACAACAGGGACAAATATTTTATATTTGTTTGGAAGCCAAAAAACGGCAGCTCAAAACAAAAGCATAGCAAAATATTTATCTAGGCAAACGGAGAAAGAACGAGTTCAATATCTTCCTCCTCCTTCGCGCTCATACCGAAATTGTATTTGCATGTCAATTGCGTTTGTTTATCTCGCGTTATTATTTCTGACATTCTGCCAAGGCACACGCGTAGGAGATCAGGCAGATAGAGAGACAGCCAGACAGATGGAGTGATTTGATGGCTCAGATATTGGAATGGCAATGCTTAAGTCAAGTCATGTAATGTATTCACTAATCATAATTTGCATACCGAAATGTACATTTGAAAAAGATCGTTGATTAGCTACAATTGAGGGCCGCGAATAACATGTGACCAACAAAAATATAGTATACGAATTTTAGAAAATGGAACTAAAACAAAATGTATGTTATCCAACGAAAACGTTTATATGTTTCCTAATAAATGGAGAGGACGCAGAATACTTGTAGCTAATCACGTTCTCAAATGGCAATGATTTTGGTCAGTTTTTTCCGTTTATAAAAGGGGCATTTTCTTTGCCTTTTTGGCATAGTTGTTACGATATTTTCCCCAAATTTGGTTTGTAATCATATTTTGGACCATAGAACGACTTGCGATGATTCACTCAATTTACACCAATAGTTTATATTGCTGCCATAAAACCGATCTGGCAGATTTTCTCCAACTTTGTTTTTTATTATGCTACAAAGATGAATTTTCGTTTTACTCGTATTTGTAGCTCCTAATACTATTAACAAAATCGGGTTCGATTTGGACCATTAGCCGATCTGGCCGATATGCACCATCTTTGTTGAATTTTACGCTTTTGGACGCGTTTGAAAACGTATTTTAAGCTCCTTAAACGATGTCGACTATGGGTTGGAGCTGCTATATAACCAATCTGTCCGATTTGCTCTTATATTTAATATAAATGTACAAATATTAAAGATTGATTCTCAGTTCATATCGAATGCATCTTTTTAAACCCTTGCAGATTAAATATAATATTAAAATTGTCCAGATATTTTTAGCGCATACAAGGAACCATCTCCGACTACTTCTTCATCAGCATTACGAGCTGAGTTGATATAGCCATGTTTAATTTTTATACTCTGTACTAAAGGTACACAGAGTATATTAAGTTTGTGCAAAAGTATGTAACAGGGAAAAGGAATCATTTCCGACCCTATAAAGTGTGTGTATATGTATATTACTAGCTAAACCCACCGCGACTTCGTCCGCGTCCGAGATTTTAAGAAATTGTTGATATTGTGTTGTCAGATATTAATATGTTGGCTACATTACGATAAATCTGATTGTACATTTAAATACTGTCGAAAAGACAATTTTTGGGTTTCGTTTGGATAAACTCAAATGTAACTAATTCTGAACAAATTTTGGAATCTGATTTCTGAAATATAAGAAATATATTTTGGACTGTATAAATAAATATATGATGAAAAACGACATTAGTTGTTGGACCATCTTTTGTTGTAGACTGGTAAGTATTGTGGTTCATTGTCTAACTGAACTCTTTAAAGACTCAAGCAGATTTGTAATCAAGTTCAGGAACTGATATGGGAGTTCTCGTTCCTGGTACACACAAAGAAATCTTTGGGTAAATTTAACCGATATTGTGGGTTAGAAATGCGCCAACCCAAAAAATTAGTAACATTAACCGATGTTTACAGAACACTAAGGGAAAATTGCTCTGAAATTTCAATATTTAAACTTTGTGAAGTTGATAGTTAGCGACCTTTCTAAATTGTAGAATTTGAGTATTGCCGGCTCTAGGTCAAGTAAACACTTTGGCTTTAACATTTTCACCATTGATTCAGCGTTAAATATGGAATTCGTAAATTTAAAGTGTGTACACTTTAATTTAAATATGAAAATACTAAAATATTTTTTTATACCCTGTACCGAAGGTACATAGAGTATATTAAGTTTGTGCAAAAGTATGTAACAGGGAAAGGAATCGTTTCCGACCCTATAAAGTATATATATTCTTGATCAGCATCAACAGCCGATTCGATATAGCCATGTCCGTCTGTCCGTCTCTCCGTCCGTCCGTATGAACGAAGAGATCTCAGAGATGGTAAGAGATAGAGGTTTGACATGCATGGGGCATATATTTCTTAAACTTGCAGGCAGATCAAGTTTATTTTCAATTTTTGCCACGCCCCCTCCCGCCCCCGCAATTTGGAAAAAACGTCATATCTCGTACAGTTTTGGAGATAGATCGTTCGTTCCTTTTAGAGATACCTTGTAAAAAAATTATTTATCGATTTGCTGAAGGAATGATAAGGATCGGATGAACGATACTCAAGTTATGGGCAAAAAACGGCCAGTTAACACCACCCACCCCCTCCCCCCCCGCCAACAACCACAGCAACATACCCTAACCGTTCAACACAGGCAATCTTAGTGCGAGAGAGAAAGAGAGAGAGAGAGAGAAACTTAGAGAGCGCACCGCGTTGTGCGCGGGGTGTTAACTGGCCGTTTGACTCCTGAGCAAATGCGAGTGTAAGGGTACAGAGTATGTTATAGTCGGGCTTGACCGACTTTCTTTCTTGTTTTACTATGCCATTTTTCCCTGAGTGTAAGTACTTTTCTTATTGTGTTCACAATTTTACCAAACAATTAGTTATTTGACAGCTGTTACTTAACTGTAGAAAAGTAGGTTGGGATACTATTTTAGCTGTCACAAGTTTCACATATACTTGAGCTTTGGTTCTGAAACAGTTGTTCGAATTAAACATATGTTTTTATATTTTAAAAATGTTTACTGACTCTGGGGGAATCTATCCAGATTTACTGTCGGTACAGTTAATCCGTGTAGCAAATACATTCAAAAAGTTATAGTTAAGTATGAAAAAATCACGTCAGAGTTACTATTTCTAAGGGAAAGTTACTGTAGTAGCAGTAACTTATTAAAACAACAAAATATCTGAAAGAATATTTGTAGTTAAATTTACTAAGATTACAGTTGTTAAATGCATCAACATAACACGTGCAAAAGTAAATATGTAAAACTTACAATTTCTTCTGTAGATTTTACTGTTATCACAGTTACCAAAAAACAAACAAGAAATTTAAAAAAAAAAAGTAACTGTCAGCGTAGTTAATTTTACCCACCAGTTTTTTTTGTGTGTAGGATGATTTCATTTATGGACATGAAATCCCGGGTTCGCTTCTTAATTCCTTGTTTGAGGACGCAAAAAGATTCGGTATTTAGGACAGAAACGGATAATGGAAATGAATTAAACCTTATAATTTATCGCAAAGAAGAACTGATAAGTCACTGTTAAGTCAGTATTAAGCCACTGTTTAGTCACTTCTTATTCACTGTTTAGTCACTGTTCAGTCACTGTTGTATGTAAAATGGCTTTACACAACCCATAGGGTCACAAGACGAGCTTCTCTCGAGCTGATTATAATTTTTCGCACAAGAGAAAGAGACCTACTGTTCAAACTTTTTCATGGCTGGTTACTTCACAGATGTATAAAAGCTATTTTTTTTAAGGCCTATTCTCAGATGAGATAAAAATTTAGTTCGGCACTATAATTCATATAAATAGAAACCTTTTTTAACAGTTTGAAATCTGATTGCTTTTGAACGGCAGTCCTATTTATATGAAATATAGTGACGAACTAAATTTTTATCTCATCTGAGAACAGGCCCTTAGAAAGAAAAAAACTTTTATTTATTAGATGTTCCGAGGCGGGATGGAACCCACGCCTCCCGTACAGCAGGCCGACACACTACAAAAACTGTCAGTCAAACACTCCCCGACCCACCGGAAGAAGAATTGTTGCAACCATACATTAACAGATCCTGCCGGGTTGGTCGACCCCTAAAGCACAACCACAACGTTTGGAGGACAAAGGAGCTCGGCAAGGCTAGAATGGAAATCAGGGAGCTTTTTAATAAGGCAAAAACGATCAATAATGTAGGAGACTGGTACGCCTACCGACAGAGTTTTTCGAGATTCAAAGAGGCGTGCAGAAAGGCAAGAAGAGATTCCTGGGCTAAATTTTGCGAGGATATGGCTAGCACCAGTCTTCACTTCCAGACTTTGACGGGTGCTGGCCAAAGATCCATCCAATCCGGTGTTACTGTGTAATGCGGACGGAATAAATGCGAAAAACAGCCAAGAATCTCTGGAATTGCTAGTGACGACACATTTTCCAGGCTGCCTAGATGCTGAACCAGAGGTCAGGACCACCGTTGATGTCAAAGGAAGTCCCCTCACAGGTTATATCCTGGGAAGATAAACCACAACTCGCCATAAGATTATAGACCCATCAGTCTATCATCGCTTCTGCTGAAAACAATGGAACGACTCCTGAATCTTCACTTGAAATCTTCACTTGGGCAAAGCAGAACGATCTAGGGATCAACCCACAGAATACGCAGCTGGTGCTGCTCACGAGGAAATTTAAGATCTCTGAGTTCATACCCGCGTCCCTTGGGGGAACGCAGCTCAACATTGTCAAGGAGGAAAAATACCTAGGTGTCATTCTGGACTCGAAACTCTCCTGGAAAGTAAACTCTGAGGAAAGAATGAGGAAGGCATTGGACGCATACTACGCATACAAAAAGACTTTTAGTAGGAGATGGGGACTGCAACCGTATATCATTCACTGCTTATACACAGCTGTCATCCTTACATATGAAATGGAAAGACAACTTTAGAACCTGGTTCCCAGGGAGACCACCCATTAGGGTGAACGAGCTCACCATCTATACAAACGGTTCGAAGACGGAAGTGGGCACAGGAGCTGCCAACTTCTCCGAAGAACTAGCAACGCAGATCTCACTCCGTTTACCGAACTGGTACAGCGTTTTTCAGGTAGAGGTCTACACGTTGAGGTGCAATGCGCAGTACGTTCAAGTGGCCCATGCGATACCAAGCCGAGGCTTCTTACGCGTGAACCCCAAGTAAAATAGCAGCCCCACTTCCTCCCAACCGACCGAGAGGCACAGCCACTAACGTGTGACACGAAATTGCGGAGAAAAACATAAAGTAATGTTAACTTTGGGCTAAATAAGTTAAAATAAGTTGATTATTTGGTAGAGTCTATTGTAATCAGCACAGAGGACACAAAACGGTTCAGGCAAGGCATTGTTAGTAGTACAACAATTCAGTGATAAGGGGATCAAATTACGAGTCGGTCTAATAGGAACGTTGAGGTTAATTTGGCCAACCAATTCAGATGAGTAGATTTCACCATTTATTAGTCTAAGAATAAAGATTACTCCAACCATAACTCTACGGTTAATATGGGAGGGAAGGTTAATCAAGAGAAGTCTACTTGAGTACGATGCTAAACAGACCTCAGGATTCCAGCTTAAACCATGAAGAGCAAACAATAAAAACTACTTTTGCACAGATTCAATTCTATTTGATGGGTCGAATATTGCGGAGATCACAAACATGATCCGTACTCGAGATTCGGACGGACAAGAGAAGTGTACAAAATCTTCGTCGTTTAGGGATCATAAATTCCTTTGACCACCGCTTAACAAACCCAAGAACACTCCTGGCCTTACAAACAGTAGCAGAAACATGAGAGTCAAATTAAAGTCGGTGATCAAGAATTACCCCTAGATAATTTACCTCATTGGCTCTATCATTAAAACACCCTAGTGAGACATTATCAAGCATATAAGTGAAGGAATTGTGATAGGGTTCAACACCGCCTCGGAACATCTATTAAAAAGTGTTTTTCTTTCTTTAGAAAATAGCTTTTACACATCCGGTCACCTTCTCCAGCTAGCCATGAAAAAGCTTCTCAAACTTTGTCGTTCGAGCTCGGCTTTAAACTGTAGGTCCTTGTTTCTTGTGCGAAAAATTATAAGCAAACACGCCAAGAGATTGAGAGAAGCTTGGCTTGGCCCTTTGGGGCTGTAAAGACAATCTTACATTGGAACTGCAATGGCAAATTATCTCACAATCTGGCTTGACCTACTTTCTTACTAATGTATGGTGTATGGTGTGTGGAGACAATTATTTAGACAGCAATTCCGTAGTTATCAATAATCTATTCCATCGCATATAATCACATTAAAATCCTTTTCAAATAATTTGAAAGCTAAAATTATGTTAAATCATCATCATAAAATCGAGGCTATTAACAGCAAGAACATAAAAATTCAGCTTAAGCGCCATTTTGAGCAACTCAATCAAAATATTTATGGTCAACTTTAAATATAACCACAAAGCTTCCGCACAAAACTGCAGCAGACAAAGGACATAGCACAGTTTTGTGCTGACGACGGCATGTTAATGATTGGAAAACTTGGGCTTGAATAGTGCCAGGCACAAGTCTGCTGACACAACCACAAACAAAATAAAAGAACGATGAAATGAAAAACATATTTTATACAGTATATGTGGCAAGTGACAGAAAGCAATTAAGATGCCCAGAAAGGAGCAGTAATCGACAAACAATATATAAAACCATATAAAAATGTCAATTATGAGGCAAAGAGTACTTGATCTCTTCACCAATTGACACGCAAACACACGCAAAGGACCTGTTTCAGCACGTACGGCAGGTCATAAATATTTGTGCGAAATCCACCGAAACTGTTCACCTGTCCCTCTAAGTGTTATTGATAAGCATAAAGCTCACGCGCGTGTCCAAAATGTTCACTCAATAGAACGCGTTACGTGCATTCCATACGCATAGGTGTTATACTATGACTGGTAATGCGTATCCTTCGCATTAGGATGAGCGTAATTACAGTACCAGATTGCCGAAAAACCAGGCCACAATTGTTATAAACTCGTTAGCACACGCACAACGCAGCCACACTTGCAGAATGGATGGCAACAGCTTTAAGCTGCGCTTTACAAAATGTTGCTTTCATCAAGCAGTTAACCTCAGCAACAGCAACCAAAGCGATGCCACAGCTAGGGGGGTGGGCGGTGAGACTGAGAGAGAGGGACTCAGCCAAGCCAGACGCAGACACAAATGCGAGTACCAAACACCAAAAAGTAAAATAAAATACTAAAAAAACACCAACTGCAAATTCTACTTTGTAATAACGGCTTTTACCCACACAAAGGAACCTCACACACATACGCACGCAAAGCAATAGTGCGCCGGGTGCTGCGGTGAAAGTTCCCCACTAGGCGACAAAGTTTTCGTCCACGATTTGGCTACTTATGAGGCTATGTTATAATAGTAATAGTAATAGTAATAGTAATAGTAATAGTAATAGTAATAGTAATAGTAATAGTAATAGTAATAGTAATAGTAATAGTAATAGTAATAGTAATAGTAATAGTAATAGTAATAGTAATAGTAATAGTAATAGTAATAGTAATAGTAATAGTAATAGTAATAGTAATAGTAATAGTAATAGTAATAGTAATAGTAATAGTAATAGTAATAGTAATAGTAATAGTAATAGTAATAGTAATAGTAATAGTAATAGTAATAGTAATAGTAATAGTAATAGTAATAGTAATAGTAATAGTAATAGTAATAGTAATAGTAATAGTAATAGTAATAGTAATAGTAATAGTAATAGTAATAGTAATAGTAATAGTAATAGTAATAGTAATAGTAATAGTAATAGTAATAGTAATAGTAATAGTAATAGTAATAGTAATAGTAATAGTAATAGTAATAGTAATAGTAATAGTAATAGTAATAGTAATAGTAATAGTAATAGTAATAGTAATAGTAATAGTAATAGTAATAGTAATAGTAATAGTAATAGTAATAGTAATAGTAATAGTAATAGTAATAGTAATAGTAATAGTAATAGTAATAGTAATAGTAATAGTAATAGTAATAGTAATAGTAATAGTAATAGTAATAGTAATAGTAATAGTAATAGTAATAGTAATAGTAATAGTAATAGTAATAGTAATAGTAATAGTAATAGTAATAGTAATAGTAATAGTAATAGTAATAGTAATAGTAATAGTAATAGTAATAGTAATAGTAATAGTAATAGTAATAGTAATAGTAATAGTAATAGTAATAGTAATAGTAATAGTAATAGTAATAGTAATAGTAATAGTAATAGTAATAGTAATAGTAATAGTAATAGTAATAGTAATAGTAATAGTAATAGTAATAGTAATAGTAATAGTAATAGTAATAGTAATAGTAATAGTAATAGTAATAGTAATAGTAATAGTAATAGTAATAGTAATAGTAATAGTAATAGTAATAGTAATAGTAATAGTAATAGTAATAGTAATAGTAATAGTAATAGTAATAGTAATAGTAATAGTAATAGTAATAGTAATAGTAATAGTAATAGTAATAGTTATATAATGTAATAAGGAAATTATTTTGACATTATTTACCAGGAGTGCAAACCGATCCAAAGCAATTTGGGCTTGTAAGTCCACGACCTCGCGCACAGCAGGCACACACACTACCCACTGCCAAACAACCGGCCACACTATTTTTTGTTTATTAAATTTTTCGCTTAGTAAAGAGATTAGCTTTACACATTCTTTAAGATAATAGAATAGCATTGGCATTGGCTCAGAACCAGAACCGATATGAATTTTTTGTGTACCGGTATTCGAGTACCAATATTTTTGGAACTAGAACATACCGGTACGTACCGGTATACCGAAATAAAAATACAGGTATCGATAATGAACCGAATACCGAAATAATGCTAGATCAACGATTGCCAAATGAATCTTTTTTCTCTTGGAGCACTGGAGCTATTTATTGCCAAATGAAGCTTTTTTTAGCGTAGCAAACAATGAGCGCGTTCACCAGCATAAATCGATGACAAAAAATCGACTATTTTTGTTAGATTGTGCTGGAGAACAGGCATGATGTGCAAACATGATTGCTAATTTTCGTGATTGTGTTAGATGTGAATACATCAAAGAAATAGTTTGTTAGAATTGCCTGATTGTGATTTGTTATCGATTGCACACAGCTGTCAGTTGTAAACAAACAAGAAATTTAATGAAGACAAAAACAAAATGAATGTGGAAACTTCTTTTTTTTTAATTAATGAATTGGCAGAGGACGTGGTTTCGCAAGTCGCTCACGGAAATTCGTGCAAGTCTCTGAAAGCTCTACAGGTTGTTGCGGAGGAGGTGGAAAGCTTGAAAAGCCGCCTATTAAAAACGAAGCAGACTCGCGTGCGCTCTCAGTTGTTCTTTGAAGTGCCAGTACAAAATTACAGAATGGATAAATTCAAGGATTATTTCATGATGTCCCGTGCATCGTTAAGGACTCTCAGCTTATTGCCCATTAAATACTTTTTTAAAATGAACATTTGCAGACCCTTCTTTGCGTTGCCCTGGATGAACTAATAGCGAAAGTAACACCTAATAAAACCCAGCGTTATGTAATTTGGCTGCTGGCAAAACGCAGGAGTTCTTCATTTTACTAAATTACCTTTTTAAATAGGAAAAAGATCTGGCCATCAGATATTCGAGTTTGTTGTGTACATTCTCGCCGGGATTACAACAAATTTTAAATGGCTAACAAAGTTTTGGGGAAAATTCAAGGGGATTCTAAGAGCAGTGGCTGCTATTGACGACATTCATATAAATTTAACAGTCTGTTCTAAATTTTATTTTGCTATTAGTTGCCAAAAATTCAAAACTTCCGCCAAACAAAAATACATCGATGACTCTGTTGCCTTAAAATTCTATCAAACACGTTCACCAGCAGCCAAACACTTTTTTGTTGATTGATGATTTATGTTAGATGATTGGTGTGTGCTGGTGAACGCGCTCAATTTGTTCATAAGTTTAACAGTACAAATTTAAAACTGAAATTGGTTTTTAACTAATACTATTATGTACAGAATTGAACCACTAGATAAGTAAATATCCTTCCTGTTAAGGAATCACCTAAAAAACAGAAAAATTAAACAAAATCATGCGAAACTGGAAATTTTGAATACAGAAAAACCAAAGCTTATTGAGGAAGTCCGTAACCTCAAGTATTTACACATTATGTTTCCTGTAATTCACAATCTGCCATTCCTATTAATCGACTACTTGAGAAACAAGTAAGAGCGCTGTAGTCGAGTTTCCCCGACTACAAAATACCCTGTTCAATTGAGACACACATACAAACACACTCACATACACAAACGCATACACACATACGAGCGCACACAAACACACACACGATCGCTCACACGCGGCCTGCGCCGGCAGCGCTGCCTGCATGAACTTGATCTGGGTACGGTATACACCTATGTGCATGCCAAAATTTGTGTCTCTATCTCTTATAGTCTCTGAGATCGACGCGTTCATACAGACAGACAGACAGACAGACAGACAGACAGACGGACATGGCTATATCGACTCGGCTGTTGATGCTGATCAAGAGTATATATACTTTATAGGGTCGGAGAAGCTTCCTTCTGGCTGTTACATACATTTGCACAACTTCATAATCCCTTTTCCCATTTTTAATGGGAACAGGGTATAAAAAGATCCTTTACAAAATTTAATCGGTCTAGCAACCAATTGGCAAAATGTCTTTCAAGCCATATTGAGTATGGATACCAATATATTTTACTCGTCGCCGGGTGTGGCGTTCCAGTATTGTGTGGCTGCTGGTGCGGGAGGTTGTGGGTTCGATTCCGCCTCGGACCATCTAATAGAAGAAGATTTTTCTTTCTTTAGAAAAAAGCTTTTACACACACGATCACCTTCACCAGCTACTGGCGCCAGCTGTGATGTAACTTGCCATGAAAAAGCTAAAATTCTCGAACTATTGCCGTTCGGATTCGGATTCGTTAAACTGTAGGTCACTTTCTCTTGTGCAAAAAATTATAAGCACTCACGCCAGGAAATTGAGAGAAGCTTGGCCCTGGCCCTACTTTGGAGGTGCTGTTTAAGCCAATTTTACATTTACCCATCTATTTTACCTCAAATGCCATTGCCATTCTTTTCATTCATGCTCAAAAACTTCCTACTGATAACGGAAATCTTTGTCGAAACATCTACTCATAATTTCCCTGAAGCCACAAAAGAGTCCTCGAATTAAAAGAGTACCCTGATGTGACAAGATGGCTTTCATTGAAAAAAATAATCTTAGATTCTAATCCAGGCATGCCCAAAAGAAGCATTCGACAGAGCACTCACCAATACTCACAAAGATAAGCACCAATACTAATATTAAAATTGTTGTTGGTTTGCTTGCGCTCGCAATCACCAATCAAAGAAGAGAACAAACGCGGTTTTTGTTCTACGCGTCGCATACACACGAAATCGTTAGCGTGTGTGTCGTTTTGTATGCTTCGCGGCCTGCATGTATACGAACATTGATTTCCTATGTTTGGTGCAATTACAATAACAAAACGTGCCCAAAGAGCACACGGCTGTGCATCGCTGATCTAATCAATGGGATGCACGCCAGTTAGTCGATTTGGCTGAGTGCTTACAGGTTAACAACATTAAAATAATGAGGTAGCCAACTTAACGGCTAAACAAAACCAAAAAAGTTTTATTTGGAGTTAGTTTTGGAAATATTGAAAAGATTCGACTTTTCACGAGAAGACATTCAATCACTTTTTGAATGACATCGCCAGAAAAAATAATTTCAAGTAAACTATTTGAAACTGTGCAATTTCTTAGCTATTTCGACTACCTTTATGACTCAGATCCCGAAACAGCTGCTTTGCAATGGAGCGAGCTACAACTAACTGATCAGCTAAAAAGGGATAACGAACTAGGCTTATAGTATTTTGGAATGCAATTTGGAAATTAAAAAATAGACTTTACGCACAAGGATTTCAATAATTAGTTACTTTCGTAAGAAATATAATGTCACTGCCACATTTCTCTGCTTCTGCAGTTTAATTAAAACAAAGATTAGAAATAAACCTGAATTTCCGTTCATTATATACAAAATGCTATGCAGATAGCTTTGTTCACATACAGATATTCGTGTTTGGTCAACAAATGACCTAGAAGAAATTACTAATTGAATTATTTACTTCTATTATTAAAGAACCTTTTGATCTCTAATAAGTAAAGAATAAGTATAAGCATTTGAAGGAACTTTGCAAGTACTACGTCTATATGCCAGCTATTTGCAAATAGAAATAATTTGTAAATAACTAACTCACTGTTTATACACTAAATACCATACGTAATTTAACCATTATTAATAATTTTACCATACGTATTTTAACTGGCCTTTTTTGCTCATAACTTGAGTATTGTTAATCCGATCTTTATCATTTCTTCAGCAAATCGATAAGTAATATTAATTACTATTTATCTCTAGAACTAAAATTAGAAACTGTGGACTAAACACGTTATTTCCAAATTACGGTGGCGGGAGGGGGCATGGCAAAAATTGTAAATAAACTTGATCTACCAGCAAGTATAAAAAATATATGTTCCATACATGTCAAACCTCTATCTCTTCGTTCCTACGAAGGGACAGACGGACGGACGGACAGACGGACATGGCTATACCGACTCGGCTGTAGATGCTGATCAAGAATATATATACTTTATAGAGCCGGAGATGATTCCTTCTGGCTGTTACATACTTTTGCACAAACTTAATATACTCTATGTACCTTCGGTACAGGAGCCTTTTAGAATTTTTTTGGAGCATTTTATTTTTTCCTAGTGGCAACAGTGGCTAAAACCAAAACATAACCTTTTACCGAATCATAAGTTTCGGTACGTACCAAAACAGGAACCAAAATACGACTGCCTAGGCTGGAGTAACACTTTCAATCATTAGAGACAATTTTAGTCACAATTTTTCGTCTATGGGGGAAAAAATGTTGGTGTAAGCGAGTCAGAATATGCTTGAATTTGTCCCAGAATATTTTTGAATATGCTGAGCTTGGGGTTAATCTCCAAATAACCTCCCCCGCCCCTGCGTTCGCAACTGCATGCTATGTATTTTTATGTATGCGTGCATATGGTCACACTGAAAATTATTTGTAAACAAAAAAAAACTGCTGCTTAAAGAGTTGCTCGGGAAGGCTTCGTCTTAGCACACGTCGGTAAAATGAACGTTGCGCCATTGCACACGTAGGCGAAGTAAGAACTCCACGCGCCTTTTTCAACGCCTAACTAAATTAAAATGTCAGCATTTGTCAAAATTACTTTCCTAAGTACAGTTTAGCTTATTAAATTTTATTACATATCAGCAAATTCAAGTTTTCTGACTTAAACTCCATAAGGAGCAAACTCTGAGCAAGCAGCCTTCCTCGAGTTCTATCGCCATACACATGTATGCAGTTCTTATACAGGGTGGCCTATTAAAACCTCTGGGTTGCTTTTGACAATAAATAATAAAGTTAGTTAGTTTACGGGAAATGATTTTTTGGTTATTTCTGACTATGCATATTTGTTTTATAAGTTGTAAAATTTTAAATAGTGTAAAGGGTCGCCGCCAGAGCGAATATTTTAATGAGCTCGTTTCGCTCTGAATAGCGGCTGTTTGTTGTCAAATAATGATTTTAAAGGCTTCCTCGGTCCGTGGAGAAGTCTGGAGGGGTTAAGTCGCCCGACTCGATCGAGGAGGTTAGCTATAATTGCCATTTTGTTGAATTAGGCGACCGAGGAACAATAGGCGTAGTGTGTGCGGTATGACGCCGTCCTGTTGAAGCCAACAGTTGCTCATGTCGTTAAGCTGCCTTTACACTTATCATATATCTCTTAATAGTCTGTTGTCAAAATTCTCTAGAAAGAAACTCTTATTAAATTGAACCTATCAAATTACATCAAAGAAGGCTTAATTTTCTAAATATTTTGAGATATTTGATTTGCTATTACACTATCGTCAGAGAGTCTCTATAGAGATATATGACAAGTGTAAAGGGCAGTGTTGCCAAATCAACTTTTTTCCCGTCATTTCTAGCTTTTTATACTCTGTACCGAAGGTACATAGAGTATATTGAGTTTGTGCAAAAGTATGTAACAGGGAGAAGGAATCGTTTCCGACCCTATAAAGTATATATATTCTTGATCAGCATTAACAGCCGAATCAATATTGCAATGTCCGTCTGTCCGTCCGTCCGTCTGTCTGTCTGTCCGTCTGTCCGTCCGTCCGTATGAACGAAGAGATCTCAGAGACGGTAAGAGATAGAGGTTTGACATGTATGGGACATATATTTCTTATACTTGCAGGCAGATCAAGTTTATTTTCAATTTTTGATACGCACCCTCCCGCCCCCGCAATTTGGAAAAAACGTGTATCTTCCACAGTGATGATAGATGGTTCGTATCGATTTGCTGAAGGAATGATAAAGATCAGATTAACGATACTCAAGTTATGAGCCAAAAACGGCCAGTTAACACCACCCACCCCCCACCAATAACCACAACATACCATAACCGTTCAACAGAGGCAATCTTAGTGAGAGAGAGAGAGCGCAACTTAGAGAGCGCACCGCGTTGTGCGCGGGGTGTTAACTGGCCGTTTGACTCGTAAGCAGATGCGAGTGTAAGGGTACAGAGTATGTTATAGTCGGGCTTGATCGACGATCGGCTTTTCTAAAAGTGATTTCGGCTTTTTTTCTGCTTTATTTTGTTTTGGAGCAAATCGATAGCTTTTCACCTCTGTCATTCATTTATCGGCAATAATTACCACCTCTAACAGTCATATATAGGGGCTTGCTAAGCTTATAGATCATTCAAGCAAAATGCCGAAAGTTTTCAAACAAAAATGTCATGAAGTCTGGCTGCAGGACCCGGAGTTTAAGGCTTCGGAAGGATGAAACTGATGCATCTCGAGTTTACTGCAGTTATTGCAAATGCACAATTACCGCGAAACTGAGTGACTAACACGCTCATTCAACTACAAAGAAACACACACAAGCTCAGGACTGTTTTCAGCAGAAATATAAATTACGTTTTGTTAAAGTATTAAACAAGACAGTCGAATAGGAAGCTGCATTGTGCCTTTTTGTAGCTCAGCACAGCTATTTCGCAAAATCGACCACCTGAGCAGCTTGTGCACTAAACAATTTGACGACAGCGCAACTGCTAGCCAGATTAGGCTACGTAGAACAAAATGCACTAGCATTATAAGAAATGTGCTGGCGCCCCACTTTCAAGAAGGCTTGCGCAACGATATAGGCGATTCAAAATTTAGTTTGCTTTTGGATGAATCAACAGATATAAGCGTCACTAAGCTTTTGGGTAAATATTAAATAAATTATAGTTTATGTTATATTATATTTTGCTATGTTTATGTATCACTTAGGTGCCGTCGTCAATTATTTTTCGAACCAGCGTGGAGTGATTGTTACTTCCTTCAGTCTAGTCTCTTTAGAACGTGGAATCGCACTATGCATAGCAGAAAGTGTAAAAAAGGAGCTGCGGGACTTTAAGTTAAACATCAAAAACCTAATAGGTATCGGTACCGACAATGCTAAAGTTATGATTGGCTCAAACTAAAGCGTGTTTACTGAGCTCTGGTCCTGATCAATTGCGTGTGCCACTCTGTGCAGTTGGCGGTAAATCACGCTTGTAAGGAGTTTCTTCCAGAAGGCTTGGAGTTCTTGATATATGAAACATATAACTGGTTTTCTAAGAGTTCAATTCGACAATCTGAGTACAAAAATATATGTCAGTCTATAAACAACGATCAGGTTTGTGTGACTTCAGCGCTTTCTGATTCTTCTATTCATTTATTCTAAGCGTTTACTAAGGACAATGTCTCGTGATGTCGTGATGCTATTGTCAAATGTGTTTGTCCTTTTATGTAATTTTAACAGTGTTTTTTAAAATTCACAACAAGTAACATAATGTATAACATCTATCCTCAAAGGAGCCACTAAAAATTCCCAGAGTGTGTTACACCAGGTGGCTGTCAATTGAATTAGCAGTGACACGTATATTGGATCAGTGGCAGGAGTTAAAATTACATTTTAGTGTTGCGGCAAAACAGAAGAGATGCCATAATGCCCAAATACTGCATTCAATGTTTGACGACCATGTAAACTACATTTATTTGGTTTTTTTGCAACCCATCCTTTTGAAAGTGCAAAAATTTAACAAGTGTTTTCAAAGTAATAAGTGTTATAAGTGTCAGTGTGACTCGACGGGCTTGCTGAAAGATCTTCTGATGGCTATCAACTCGCTAAAAAAAAATTGATTATTCCACCAGATACTATTATTGATATAATTCAAGTAGACGATATTGAGAAATTTGTTATCAAAGATTTATATTATATCTAGAATATGACTTTGAAAAGCAATTTAAGATGTTTCAGATGGATTGTGAGTTGGAGAAATCTATTCGAGGATGCTGCACAAATTTCTTAGTTGATCTTATAAAGCAACTGAAGCTGAGGTAATGACCTGCTTTTCGGACTTTCATAAAATTGTATTAAGCAATTTAATTGAATTCAGGTTGCCAATCCCAGCATTCTTCAACAAATTGACATCGTTTCGGTTGACAACATTTTACGACCAAATAAACAAAGCATTGTTCCCATTTTGGAAGAATTTTCCGTCGAAGATATTGGGAAAATAGAGTGTCAATATAATGACATACATTTAGTGAAATGGGAGAACAACGATGAAACTATAATGTATTGGAGTGAAGTAAATGCTTTCAAATACTCTGGAGGTAATCAAAGATTTTTTGAGTTAGTCTCGTTTGCGATTCAGATGATGTCCTTGCCATGGTCCAACGCTGAAGTTGAGCGTGTCTTCAGTCAGGTCAATATTGTAAAATCAAAACTCAGAAATCGAATGGAGATGAGCACGCTCAACTCAATTTTATGCATAAGGTATTGGATATCAGTGAAACTAAAATAAAATTGAAAATATAATATGTGTAATTACAGATACGGGTTACGTCGACATGAGAAATGCTGCGTCGATTATAAGTCCCCCCCTAGTTGCCTACGACAAGAATGAGGACGAGGAACTTCATCACTCTGAAGATATATTAGATATCTAAGATATTTTAACGATATAATTACATATATAATTCGTAAATAATTACATAAATAATAAGAAAAGCCATGCGCTGCTGGCTCCGACATGCAGGTGCTGGCTTATACACAAAACAGTTAAAACGACATTTTCATCAAGGGCAGAGTTGTCGTTGTGGTCGTTCTGTCGGAATACTGGCTCCACTGCTGCCGGGTGTTTGCATTTGAGGTGACGACTTAGATTGTTTTGTGAGTTGCAACTTAAGATAATGATGCAATATTTACATTTCACCTTTTTATACTCTGTACCGAAGGTACATAGAGTATATTAAGTTTGTGCAAAAGTATGTAACAGGGAGAAGGAATCATTTCCGACCCTATAAAGTATATATATTCTTGATCAGCATCAACAGCCGAGTCGATATAGCCATGTCCGTCCGTCCGTCCGTCCGTCCGTCCGTCCGTCCGTCCGTCCGTATGAACGAAGAGATCTCAGAGATGGTAAGAGATAGAAGTTTGACATGTATGGGGCATATATTTCTTATACTTGCAGGCAGATCAAGTTTATTTTCAATTTTTGCCACGCCCCCTCCCGCCCCCGCAATTTGGAAAAAACGTCATATCTCCTACAGTTTTGATGATAGATCGTTCGTACCTTCTAGAGATACCTTGTAAATAAAATTATTTATCGATTTGCTGAAGGAATGATAAAGATCGGATGAACGATACTCAAGTTATGAGCAAAAAACGGCCAGTAAACACCCAGCACCACCCCACCCACCACCGCAGCATTCTATTGAACGTCAGTCTTAGTGAGAGAGAGAGAGAGAGAGAGTGAAACTTAGAGATGAGCGCGTATAACTCGTGAGCAAATGCGAGCTGAGACGTTAAGGGTACAGAGTATGTTATAGTCGGGCTTGACCGACTTTCTTTCTTGTTATTTTCCAATGCGGTGAAATGGTTCCAAATATCGCTGTGCTTTCTCTTGAAAGACATTCTGCCATAAATTGACCACAAACAGTGAACTAAGTCAACAGTCAGGTCACACTGAACTAGTTATTGACCTAGATAGAACATACATATATCAGCTGTACAGCCCACAGAAGAAGAACAGAGCAAACAACAGAGAACAACACTAAGAGCAAGACAGAGAATGCTCTCAGAGCGAGACAACTCTCTGAGCAAAAGAGATCGTGCAGCGATAAGAACAACTCAGAGCAAGAACAACTCAGAACAAGATGGATAGAACAAGATAGACTGAACAAGACACGCTAAACAAAAACGAACAATTGAAGAAGAACATGTTCACTTGTTCAGTTTAAAGAACAACGCAATTTTGTTCACTCACTCATGAACAACCCAACAGCACCTTTACTTTTTTTATTTTTTATTTATTATTACTTACTTCCTAGTGCTACAAGTTGATTGGATCTTATGATTAGGGCACTAATTTAATCTAATTTAACTCTTAAATCTAAATAAATTAACATTAATATTGGGACAAAATAATATTGAAAGTAAACTATTCTAATGAGCTAAGCTTTTAATGTCGAGTTGATTTTGAAAGTGTGCGAATAGGTTAACTCGAAATTGAGGTGCACTTCTAATTGACTTTAAATAATGCGGCAGATTGTTCCATATGCGAACAGCATATATGTAGAAATGTTGTTCGGATGAGGATAGTCGATGTCTTATGCAGACTATATTATTAGTACGTCGAGATGTAGAGAATTCAAGTTTTTCATAAAGATGATTTTTGACAAGCCGCTTTCATAATGCTACCACAGCAGAATTTTCTCCAATGAAAAGTTGCGCATTTATTACTCATTTTTAATCACCGCGCCACACACTTGTATGCATTTGTGGACACACCGTCACACTTTTGTGTGTTGTGACAACGAAAAATATGGTTTACATATATTTCAGACCTTCGAAATAATCACTCATAGCGTGACTATCGGGTGACTATCGCATGACACGTTGATGTCGGTTGGCAGCGCTGTGATAACGATATAACTATTTCGCAAGTGAAATCCACACCAAATCACGAAACAGCAGCCTGCGAAATCGTTTTTTTTTTATATGGAGTTTTAGATTCCGCGGGTATTTCGCGGGTATCTCCGTACCAAGCTTTAATAGGAACAGGGTACAGAGTAACTTTACGAGCTGCGAAGGTATATAAACTTTGGAATGATAAAGATGAAGGATACACAAGCTATGACCATAAGAGCGCACGCTGTACAGCAGGTCGAGAATAGCATTTCCTCATGCTTGGTTTTTTTCTGACACGCCCAAAATCTGAAGTTATGGCCCAAAAACCGCTTTTACATAACCTTGTCAATTCCGATAGCGACAAGAGTAACCTCATATATTAAAATTCAAGGTTTGACTGAGTTAACGCGATGGCTGAGAAATGCGGCTTCCAGATCTTAAAAATTAATATAAGCGCCTATTTAATTCTCCGTTGAAAAAATGTGGTCCCATTGAATTTGACGAAATAATTCGCCGATTTCTGAGTATACCTCGACGATCTAGTATTTTTTTTTTGAGTATGCTAATATAAAAGTGTGTCCTATAACATGCGTGCCCCATAAGTATGCTCTGTTTTCTTTGGCTCCAGATTCAAATAATCTTTTTATACCGTGTACCCATTAAAAATAGGTTAAAGGGGATCATGAAGTTGTGAATATGTATGCCAGAAGCAAGCATCTCCGACCCTTTAAAGTATATATATTCCTGATCAGAATCAACATCCAAGTCGATTTAGCAATGCCCGTCTGTCTCTCTGTATGAGCGCGTCGATATCAGAGACTATAATAGATACAGCATCAAATTTTGGCATGTATTTAGGTGTATACCGTACACAGATCAAGCTTGTTTTTAGATATGGAAAATTCCCCCTCCTTATCCTTTTAACCGAGAAAAACTGACAAAACACAAATTTTTAAATTTGAACCTTGTATCAATCCAAGACAGGAACAACATTATTTGGTACAGGGTATTTTGCAGTCGGGGCACTCCACACTTGCAGCACTTTTACTTGTTTTTATGCTCTGTGCCAAAGGTACACAGAGTATATTAAGTTGGTGCAAAAGTATGTGACATGGAGAAGGAATAATGTTCGACCCATTAAAGTATATATATTCTTCATCAGCATTAAAAGCCGAGTCGATATAGCCATGTGCGTCTGTCCGTCTGTGTGAATGCACAGATCTAAGAAATGGTAAGAAATTGAAGTTTGACATGTAAGGTACATAAACTTCTTATAATTGCAGGCAGATCAAGTTTATTTTCAATGCCCTCTCCAGCCCCCGCAATTTTGAAAAAACATCAAATCTCCCTCATTTTTGTAGATATATAGTTCGTACATTCGTGAGATATTTAGTAATCAAGATTATTAATCGATTTGGCGAAATGATAAAGATCGGATGAACGATTCTCAAGACCAAAAGAAAGTTTGCTGCCGCAGCAAATTTTTAAGATATCGATGTCAATTTTTTTTTTAAACTTACATTTAAATTCGCATTATCTATAATCCCTCAAATGTTCATCAAGATCGGATAATACATAGCTAAAAACCTCGAGCTAGCCAGATGTAACTTTGACTTATAGCTAAAAAGTTTAAAAAATGTTGCATACTTTTCAGTTGTCTCCACTCAGGAACACTGGAAGGTTTTTAACCATTTCTTTCCATGAGAAAATGGTATATCTAAGTCGGTTAGAGCTGACTTTATGTTTCGCTCTCGGTATACCTTTGCGAGGGTATTATACGTACTTTATTTTGGCCAGGAGTTAGTAACGCTTAATGTAAATTTATTTCAAATCAGAATGACGAGCTGAATTGATATGGTTTAGATTCAAAGACATCTGTAAATAGCCTGGCAAATGGACTTCTTTCTGATATAAGCTACACAACGGTCGAAAACGACCGCAGTATCAATGGTATTTGTATATCTTCTAGACTGCTCTACTGATTGAACAAAGATTTTTTGTAGGAAGATCTGAAAATCTGAATCGTTAAAATCAAATGAGACATTTTTTGCAATGTGATACCGGGGTGGGAGTCGTCGAATGAATTTAGACCGAAATCACAAAATGAAAATAGGCCGCGCGGTCTAGTCTTTCAATGTTTGTTGTTTGAACGGATTGTGGATAGATAATTTTAAACTAATCTCCAAACCCGCCGCTCAATTTTAAAAAAAACAACAAAGAAAGTTGGTCAAGCCCGACTATAACATACTCTGTACCCTTAACGTCGCAGCTCGCATTTGCTCACGAGTTATATGCGCTCATCTCTAAGTTTCACTCTCTCTCTCTCTCTCTCTCACTAAGATTGTCGTTCAATAGAATGCTGTGGTGATGGGTGGGGGGTGGGGGGTGTTTACTGGCCGTTTTTTGCTCATAACTTGAGTATCGTTCATCCGATCTTTATCATTTCTTCAGCAAATCGATAAATAATTTTGGGTATCTCTAGAAGGTACAAACAATCTATCATCAAAACTGTAGGAGATATGACGTTTTTTCCAAATTGCGGGGGCTGGAGGGGGCGTGGCAAGAATTGAAAATAAACTTCATCTGCCTGCAAGTGTAAGAAGTTTATGTCCGATACATGTCAAACCTCTACCTCTTACCATCTCTGAGATCTGTTTGTTAATACGGACATGGCAATATCAAATCGGTTGTTGATGCTGATCAGGAATATATATACTTAATAGGGTCGGAAATAATTCCTTCTCTCTGTTACATAGATTTACACAACACGATCCCCTTTTACCCATTTACAATAGGTACACGGTATAAAAAGTTATTAGCATATAAGTAACCAATGAAAGGTTGAAAGTTCCTGCAATTAAACTAAGGGCCATAACTGCTGGCTTTAAGGTGTCATAGAAAGAAAACTAAGGGCCGATTTTACATCGTCTAGATAGCTGCTATGTGTGTGATAATTTTTGAAGCTATCGGGCTGAAATTTTGCATAGAGTCTCCTATTGACTGCACACAGCTAATATGTCGGAACCTCAGTTATCGGATGACTATTTCCTGTAGACGCCGTGTGAACGATCGGTTGTATACTTTTTTTTTTACAAGTTTATTGTTTCTAAGCATGGCAATAATTAATACTAAACTCTTTCAATCATATAATATTTGCAAAATTTGGTCAAAGTCGGATTAATACATTTTAATCGTATGGGAATATAATCGTTTTTGTATCGAACGTGATTTGTGGAACTCATGGGATAATCTCATTTAAAAATGAAATGCCTCTGTAGTTTTCTGGCAAGCTCTTATTTCCTTTTTAAAAATCAGGAAACATTATGTTTTTTCGAACATGCTGTCTTCATTACAACTGCATTTTGCATTTTCGGATTTTGGGCAAAATGTACATTTTATACTATACTATTTTATATGGGCACTTGAGGCGGCACAAAAGTGCATTTTGACATAATGTAGTTGCGTTACTCGTTACACATTCGATTGTTTCTATTCCAAAGTTGACAACGTGGCAGAGGTTGGAGTTTGCAATTATTTTTTGCTTTATTTTAATACTCTATACTGAGTACACAGAGTATTTTAAGTTTTGTGCAAAAGTAGGTAACAGGAGGAAGGAATCATTTCCGACACTATAAAGTATATATATTCTTGATCAGCATCAACAGCCGAGTCGATATAGCCATGTCCGTCTGTCCATCTGTCTGTCTGTCCGTCTGTATGAACGCACAGATCTTAGAGATGGTAAGATAAAGTGGTTTGACTTGTATGGGACATATACTTCTTATACTTGCAGGCAGATCAAGTCAAGGCAGATCAAAAACGTCATATCTCCCACAGTTTTGATGATAGATTGTTCGTTTCTTCTGGAGATATCTAGTAATCAAAGTTATTTATCGACTTGCTGAGGGAATGATAAAGATCGGATGAGCGATACACAAGTTATAAGCAAACGAGAGCGTAAGTTAAAATCGGCTCTAAATGACTTCGAAATACCCGTTACTCATGGAAAGAAACGTTTAAGAGCCTTCCTGTGTGTCTGAGGTGGGACAGCCGAAAAGTATGCAACATTTTTTTAACGCGGTCATGTGATCTTGATGAAAACTTGAAGGCTTATTGATGTTGCGAATATAAATGTAAGATCGATAACTCAAAAATTGTTGGAGTTATTAAACATTTTTTATTGTGGGGGCGGGGGTGGGCCTGTCAAAAATTTGAAATAAACTTGATCTGCGTGCAGAGAATTGGAGTCTAGATTTCAAATTTGATTGCTCTAGCTCTTCTAGTCTCTGAGATCTAGGTGTTCATACAGACAGACGGACGGACGGACGGACGGACAGACGGACATGGTTATATCGACTCGGCTGTTGATGCTGATCCAGAATATATATACTTTACAGTGTCGGAAATGATTCTTTCTGCCTGTTACATACATTTGCACAACTTTAGTATACCCTTTTACTCTACAAGTAACGGGTATAAAAAGATATCAGAAACCCACCACCGCCACCCACCCATCTAACCACCGCTGTATTCAAACAAACACACTCTTTGGAGAGAGAGAGAGAGAAAGAGAGAGAGAGCCTTAGAGATGAGCGTATGATAAAAATATTGCACGATAAACGCGTGACTCTTTGAATGTATTATAATATTATAGTCGGGTGCAAATGAACTGCTACAGAGTATGTTATAGTCGGGCTTGACCGACTATCTCACTTGTTTGTTGTTGCATTTTGTACAATTTTTTTTATGAACGTAATTGCTCATTCTAAGACAGTTGGAGAAACGGAGATGCCACCACGTCAAGACCAGCCAGTTCGGGCCTATGAGCTTGGAAACATCAATGATATTGCTGAAACAATTCGAAGTAGGCTTGAAAATATTTCATGTAGCACGAGCAGGTTCTACTCACAACATAAATTGTTTATTTGATTTCCTATTTTTATTAAGCTTAAATTAAATAAAATAAAATTAAAATTAGATGTTATTCTTCTCCCTCATTAATTTCAGCCCTTCTCCATGAAAGGTCTTCATATCGCCGCCGTTTACCTGCTGCGATGATAGTCGTGGCCAACTTGCAGTTGGACGACGAACCCAAGTCGTCCAAATTATTTCTGATTGTTGAGAAATCTTAATCAATAGAGATATTAAAGTTACTTCACACTCACTAGCTATTTATTTTGGCATTTCTTGGCCATTTCTTTCGACGACAAGTTCTTCGAAGTTCACCGCCTGGGAGACCGATAATATCCTTTAGATTGGCTCGAAAAGTTCCTAGGTGGAGGGAGCGCCTTCACTTGAGACAACCTTATCGCGCTCAACTCTGAAATGGGAAATAGGGTTATGTACAATGCACATGTTTTTAGGACGCAGTCATGTTTAAGCCCTTAGATGGCATACTTTTATTTTCGGCTTAGGTTGTACATCTTGCTTTTGATCTCTTTTGCTGTTATCCCAAATTTACTTAGCCTAGCAGCCATTTCTCTGTAAATATGAGAATTCTTGCGTGCTCCACGCAAACCGTCAGTATTTGGACCAGACCTCTGCAGAGGTCCAACAGATGGTTTGTGGCCTCTTCAGACCACACGAATCGACGTTGGGAGTCTTCTCTTGCTGCAATTCATTTTATGATAAATAGAATATGTGTTAAGAACATTAAATTATAAATTAAATCATTTTCTTACCTTCTGACATATTTTGCGCATTTAATCTCAGTCAGCTGTTGTTATTTTTTGTTTTTTGTATGTAGTGATGAGCACTTTGTCAACTAGCAAAAAATTGATCGACTATCGACTATCGAATAGAAACTATCCAACATGCATTTTCTTAAAATTAAAAAAAAAAAATGTTTCCTTATGGTGTAATCTTAAAAAACCAGATGGTTTCACCCTAAAGTGTAAAATTATCCATCGTTTTCCAAGATTGTTGATTATAGAATAAAATTGACAATATAATCTTGGGTTAAGATTTTTGGGTCTCTGTTGACCTGTTGGCACTGATTTGATAGGGTTTAGAGATTATAATCATGGTTTAGTAACAATTTCAAACAGCCAAAGTGTTTCTTATTATGAAGTACTGTGACAAAATACGATTTTTGTCGATCTGACAACATTGATTAATTTCTGGGTGTACAAATGTTGTTGTTTTGTGTTTTAAAAGTTCGGAAAATCGTCCCGACACCCTTGTCGCCTGCACCAACTCATATGCTCAGCCGTGTGCGCTTCTTTCTCCCCAGTAATTGTGCATTCCGGCGTATGGCTGGCAATTTATATTCCAACTTCTACTTCTACTGCTACCTACTACAATAAACACAATAAAGAGCTGTACAAAATGAAATGAAAATAAAAGAAGATAGAAATAAAATACAAATGCAAAATATGTGTATACGAAAATGGTGTAGCGCCGCAAAACTTTGTGTGCATCTGGCAGGCTAATAATTCTGGCAAATATTTAAGCGAAAATGGCTAAAGAAGGAGACAGACAACGGCTTTATTGTTGCCATGTAAACGAGTTGTTGACCCCCTGCCCCCACCCCCAATCTTCGAACAATGTCAATTTGCAAGACAATATAGAACAGTTGGGTCTCCCTCGTTAGGAGCAGCGTCAATGCATTTGATTGCACTATCCTTCATTGGCTACTTGTTCACTTGTTATCACATTTGCTTTACTTTTCTCCTTTGAGTGGGTGTGTGTGTGAGTGTCCCACTTTGCATTGCCCTCTGAGGAAGTTTGGCATAAACTACTTTGGCATTCGCATTCAAAATGTAACTGAAAACTGCCAACTTTGGTGCTCAACTTTGTTTTATTGGCCCAGCAAATTCAAATTGGCATAAAAATTGTGATTGAAATGACAAATTGCTGAACGAATTGTGCAGCTTCTGTATGTGTAATTGTATCAATATCGTAAAGCTTGATGAGTGAGCGTCCCTTTTGTGGATTCAATGATGCCCATTTTGTAGCACTTTTGCTATCATTCTTTTATGCAAAATGGCAAATGTGAATTAAATTACTTTGGTTTGATTGCAACAAATATTCAAATAAGTAGCACACGCAAACATATACAGATATATTTTAAATAGAGCAGCTCGAGCGAGATTTTATGATATTTAACCGCAAATTGTAATGAAAAGTGCATTTCTTGTGGACCAGGGGGAGTCACGTTTCTAAAACTGCTAAACCTAATCAAAGGGAAAGTCTTTAAACCTTCGGTACGGTTCACAGCATGGGCATGAACTTGGCTCGATTTAGTTGTTAGCATATAATGTGGAACACTTGAGAGCGACCGACTGATCTTATCGATGGGCATTCACTAAAGTGAAAAGTAAGTACTAGTCTACACTAAAAGTGTAAAATAGCGTATACCAATCTTACAAAAAGCGTTGAGTAGCGAACTATACTTAAAAAGGTTTAAATTTTCATTATTTCATTGTTTCTCTTTAAAAATCTACTTAAAGATTATCGTTCTCTATATTTTTATACCCTTGTAGATGGTATAATTAAACTCCAACGCAAAGTATAAAGCATTTCCGCAAGATAAAAGTATATATATTCCTGATCAGCATAACCAGCTGAGTTAATTTAGTCATGTCCGTCCGTCTATCCTTCCGTCGGGAGACAATTGCAGGTAGCTGTCATACGAACGATCGGCCGGAAAACTAAATTTAGTGAGCAAAAGTTTAATGTTTTCAAGGCTAACGTCTCCAAACTTTGTATTTATAAGTTTTCTATTTTGTTTCATAATTGCACCAAGTTTTAAACAAATCAGACAACTATATAGCGTTATTGCCATTTAAAAGATAGATCTGGAAGGGTAAGAAAATCGGAGGATGGCCGCGCTCGGCGGTCTAATATTATTTTTAAAAATGAGTGAAGACCGCTCCCACAAAATTAGACCGCGCGGACTTATTTCATTTTATAAAATGAATTTAGACCGAGATCACAAAATGAAACTAGACCGCTCGGACTAAATTCATTCTCTGACTCACGGTCATATATTTGCGATAGTACACTAAATTGATTCCAAAAATAAACATTAGTATTGTGATTTGAGATCAAAAATTCATTCAAAATTAAAAAATTTCAATCAAAATTCATTTTGCAGAATGAATGTAGACCACGCGGACTTTATTCATTTTGAGAAACGAAACTAAGCCGCGAGGTTTTTGTAATCGCAGCCTAAATTCATTTGGAAAGTTAAAATTAGACCGCCATAGAAAATACCACTGGCAGCCATTTTACATTCGAGTTAGACGAAACTTTTTAAAAACGAAAAATTAGTTCGGACACTCTTAGATGACGCAGCATCTGCTTCAGGAAAGTTCGCTATCAGCGGTGTCACAGAAATCTCATCCAAACAAATTCCAACCCAAAACCAATTCTCGGTGTCAGAGAAATCTATTTCGGTTGGTTTCAAATCTCTCGTGATTTGTTAGGAGATTTAACAAAATTCACCATCCAAACAATTTTGACAAGTATAATTAGTTTTGAAAATGTAAACAATATTATTTTTCTTAAAAGCAACTGTGGCAACTGCCATCCCTGGCGCTCAGTTTCTGGCTTGGCTTCGGCCAGCGCGGCACGCGCCTGCATCGCTCCGTTCGACTTGACGACAATTGTTAGCTTAAGTGATATTCAATAAAGTTAGTTACACATTAAAACCTCGGGAATTTTTTTTCCGAGAGGTGCAGATGCCTGTTTTTAGAGATGATACTTCAATTGGAACAGCTTCTGTTCTAACTAGATTTTCAAATAAGAAAATGAAATCTCTTGTAGTTCTGGGACACCGATAGATTTTTCGAGCGTTTTGCAAACCAACCGAGGCCAAAGTCTCTAGAGATTTCAGTGACACCGCTGTATGTGACATTAAGTTAATGTTGGCATTGCCCGACTTTGATATACCCGTTAATCAGGAGAAGAAATGTTTAATAGTATTCCTGTGTTCCTGAGGGGGGAAAGACGAAAAGTATGCAACATTTTTTAACTCAGCCTGTTATTATTTAATCTTTATGAAAATTGGAAGGATTATAGATACAAACAAGAAAGAAAGTCGGTCAAGCCCGACTATAACATACTCTGTACCCTTACACTCGCATTTGCTCAGGAGTCAAACGACCAGTTAACACCCCGCGCACAACGCGGTGCGCTCTCTAAGTTTCTCTCTCTCTCTCTCGCACTAAGATTGCCTGTGTTGAACGGTTAGGGTATGTTGCTGTGGTTGTTGGTGGGTGGGGTGGGTTGTGTTAACTGGACGTTTTTTGCCCATAACTTGAGTATCGTTCATCCGATCTTTATCATTCCTTCAGCAAATCGATATATAATTTTGTTTACAAGGTATCTCTAGAAGGAACGAACGATCTATCTCCAAAACTGTAGGAGATATGAACTTTTTTCCAAATTGCGGGGGCGGGAGGGGGCGTGGCGAAAATTGAAAATAAACTTGATCTGCCTGCAAGTATAAGAAATATATGTCCCATACATGTCAAACCTCTATCTCTTACCATCTCTGAGATCTCTTCGTTCATACGGACAGACAGACGGACAGACGGACATGGCTATATCGACTCGGCTGTTGATGCTGATCAAGAATATATATACTTTATAGGGTCGGAAACGATTCCTTCTCCCTGTTACATACTTTTGCACAAACTTAATATACTCTATGTACCTTCGGTACAGAGTATAACAAACAAAAAATACCTTGTGTATTTACAAAAAACTCGTGGCCCTGCTAAGGAGGATCATTGGACGGATAGCCCAACCACCTAGCAGCAGCCATAAGCAACAGAATTAATTACAGCAAATTGGTAAACAAAACACCTTCAAACAAAAAACCATAGCCGAAGTTCGGGCTGCGAATTTATAATAGTGTAATTCCTATGTCTTTATTCGCCACCTTGAGAATATAAGTACTAACTGGATGTTTGTTTGAAGTGTGAACAGTAAAACAAGTCCGCTGATGAGAGAATTTGGTTATTCTCCAAACAGCGATCGTTGTACGGACATACCCAATTGCTATTCCAAAATGTTGTAATTAATATCTGTTGGTTTGTGTTGGTTATAAAAAGGCTTATAATCAACCAAAGAAGACCTTGAGCTAGCCAGTTGTAACATTGACTAAAATCAAAAACAGGTCACCAAACCCCACATACATAGATATTGTAAATATAAATGTAAGTTTCAAGAATCAGATCAAAAACTTAAAAATTGTGGGAGTAATTGAACATTTTTTATTGAGGCCTCCACAGTGGGCGTGTCGAAACATACTTGGTCTGCATGGAGACAATAGGAGTCCACATTTTAAATTTGGTGGCTCTAGCTCTTCTAGTCTTTGAGATCTAGGTGTTCACATAGACAGACGGACGGACGGTAATGGAAATATCGACTCGGCTGTTGATGCTGATCAAGAATATATATACTTTATGGGTTCGAAAATGATTCCTTCTATCTGTTACATACTTTTGCACAAACTTAATATACTCTGTGAACTAGACTGGTCCAGACTTAGGTTAGGTTGCGATGGCTGAAAGCGACAAGTCGTTCTCCCACTTAGGCCACTTTGGGCCCATTGCGATGACATGTTTATTCCCTGTTAACCCTTTTTAAGACTGAGGGGGCTCCTCGGTACTGAACCATTGTGTGAACAGAATAAATTTTGGTAGAGCTGGGATCTCTGGCCCGGATATCTCCGAGAGGTTGTGTAGGAGAGGTTGACCAAGTGTCCTTCTGCTTAAGGGGGGGATTCTCCATGTGCAACATTTTTGTATAGCTTGGATATTTTAGAATATCGCCCTTAAACAATTTTTTGAAATTCGAAATGCTTTAGAAGATATCGCTAAAACGTTGTTGCTTCATTTGAAATAGCATCGACATTGCAAATATCATCGCTATCTGTACGAAGGTTTTTTTTCTATAGGCCTGTTCTGAGAAGCGCGGAAAATAAATTTTTATGACGCGCTCCATATAAAAAAAACAGTGGCGGAAACTTTCCGCGGCGGAATTTCGTTTCTGTATTCTGAGACGCTCTAAATAAATAGACAATTGGCCTATCGATAGTTGACGTATCGATAGCGGTGTGGGTCGTGAGTGGATTGAATGAGCAGCTGATGCCATGGCGGAAATATAAGCAGCTCATTTTTTTGACGTCAAAATCGACAATGCACGGGAAACATGAACCCAAAAGAAAACGCACCGAGAGATTCAATCGTGAGGAAACTATTATCTAAGGGCCACAAATCAGCCCAAGAAAGTTACGAAATCAGCACTGGAGTGCCATACCCCTAAAATCGTCTCCTATGCCAACGGACGCAAGCGTCCGCACTCGGTGGATGCCAAACAAACAGGTGGTGACATCCAAGCCCGGTCATCCAGTTAAAATAGAGTTGGATAGCGATGCGACAGCTGTGGGCAGCATTGCCAGCTCCAGCAGTGTGGGCGTGGCTGTCAAACGTGAACGCCAGGAGCAGGATTTTGAATTTACGGCAAATAAAACAATAATTTTGTATGAAAACTAAAAATATATTTCCAATCTTTAGCATTGCGTTTCACTTGAGAGCCAAAATGATGGCACAGCCCAAATCCATGATTTTCAGATACTCCGAGCCGCCGTCCTGCAGACGATAGCAGCATTCCTACAAAGAAATGCATGTTCAACCAACTTTGAATCAAGCATCAAAAGTGCTACCCCCCATATTGTCGCATATCTGGGCATTCGTCAGGGCCGCATGAAGCACTATGTACTCCACAAACTGCTTCAGCTGACCCACACTGTAGGCGGATGACCCAATCTCTTGTACACACTTCTCCAAACGATTACAGTTGCCCGAACGGCAGACTTCCAAATAATCCTTCAAGTAGAAGTCCGGGATTATGCCCGACATCTCAAACAGATCAGCCTTGTTGACGACATGCTCGTCCCCATTAAGACGATGGCAGGACGCATATCATCTCCCAATATCCGTAAAATAGACTTGTAGGCCTCGTCCTCGATCTGCACCTACTCCAAGTGTGTCTCACACGGGCAATAATTTGATCCTCGCCCAACGCCTTGAACCGGAATTTGATGCCGCTACCTCCATCAACATACATATCTGTGTTCCTGTTGCCCAGCTTAATTAAACTATTTTAGAAAAAAAAAAACACTTTCAACTTTTGTTTGTAAACAAAACAAAACAGCTGCCCCAGTGTGGCCGTTTCTGTATTTGGTCTCTTTGACTTATATATGGGCTCACTAATAATTTATGTGGATGCTAAATTTATTATGTGCAATTTAGCGAGCTAAATTTTCCGCGCTTCTCAGAACAGGCCTTATCCCAAAAATATTGACTTTGATGGGCATTTCGATTGGCAACCAAGCGTACAATTACGCATTATCGCGAAACGATAACCGATTAAACCGCTCAGAAACTCGAGCTGGGGCCGAATGCGGCAGAATGGCTCGCAGAGCAGAGAGAGCTGCTGCTGAAAACAGTTTTTATGAAGAAGAGGAAGGTCCGCTGTATGCAACTGGCATCGCCGACTAGTATCTGTAAGTATATAATATCTGTAATATTTTTGGTTACTTTCAAAACAACTTTTTCGGACTGCTAAGCCACTTTTCTCCAGTTCTACTAAACCGAATTTTATAAAACAAAATGCCATCGAAGTAGAATTGTCACCAGTCTCGAACTGCATTTTTACATATTTTATGTATTTTTATACTCTGTACCAAAGGTACACAGAGTATATTAAGTTTGTGCAAAAGTATGTAACAAGGAGAAGGAATCGTTTCCGACCCTATAAAGTATATATATTCTTGATCAGCATTAACAGCCGAGTCCATATAGCCATGTCCGTCTGTCCGTCTGTCTGTCTGTCCGTCCGTCCGTATGAACGAAGAGATCTCAGAGATGGTAAGAGATAGAGGTTTGACATGTATGGGACATATATTTCTTATACTTGCAGGCAGATCAAGTTTATTTTCAATTTTTGATACGCACCCTCCCGCCCCTGCGATTTGGAAAAAACGTGTATCTTCCACAGTTTTGATGATAGATGGTTCGTACCTTCTAGAGATATCTAGTAATCAAAATTATTTGTCGATTTGCTGAAGGAATGATAAAGATCGGATGAGCGATACTCCGGTTATGAGCAAAAATACGGCCAGTTAACACCTACCAAACAAACATTTTGCTATTTTTAAAACAAATTTTGTACTAAACAAGTAAGAGTGCTGCAGCCGAGTACCACGACTGCAAAATTCCCTGTATCAAGTAATGTTGTGTTTGTTCGGATCTGATTGTGGTTTTCAGAATTCAAACTCAGAGTTCAAACTTAAAAATTGAGGCTCTGACAGTTTTCCGCGGTTAAAAGAAGGAAGAATTTTGGAAATGTAAAACAAATTTAGCCAAGAGATTGAGAGAAGCTTGGCCCTGGCCCTCCTGGAGGTGCTGTTTGAGCCAATTTTACTTTTTACTTTAAAACAAAGTTAGTTTAGGTACGGTATACACCTACATACATGCAAAAAATTGTGGCTTTATCTCTTATAGTCTCAAAGATCGTCGCGTTCATACAGACAGACGTACATGCTGATCAAGAATATATATACTTTGTAGGATCGGAAATGCTTCTCTCTGGCTGTTACATACATTTGCATAACTTCATGATCCCATTTACTACATTACATTTTTAATGGGAACAGGGTATAGAAACGATTCTAAATCTCAAATCTTTTAAACAAGTGTAAATGGGAGTACTGCTGTATAAGAAAAATACATGACAAATACAATACATATGTACGACTGCCGATATCTGTTAAGTCGGAAACGAAAGTTACTTTCGTGTAACCGGCTCGACTATAAGCGTGTGCGATTTTCTCACTCACATGAAATAATTGCTACTATATTAGCTAAAGTTCATAGCAAATACCGACTTATAGGTATCCAAATGTTAAACGATTTTCTTTTTTTGAAAACTTGACTTCAAGCGAGTCAAAGACCTTTGCTTTAAATTGAAGTGCATTCCAAAACTCTGATGTGCTTTAAAGATTGGCTTGTTGAAGAAATTACAGAAAATTTGGTAACTAATGTCAATGAGAGTTCTAATACAAAGGATTCTGAAAGCTTTTACGATCCCAGTAATGGAAGACTGGATGAAAATTCTAATACTGAATTGGAAGTCTTCACTTATGTGGCCGATTATAGCAATATCGTTAATGAGAAACATTTTAATAATATAACATCATATGACAACCTTTTAAACCTTATATTTGGATTGAAGCCCGTACAGTTAATATTTATCACAAATATAAATTGATGAACCATGGTTCTAAATTTAAAATTAATTAAATTAAATTTACCTTACCTATATATAATTTTTCACATTTACCTTGTACATTACCTAGGTAAGAAAACTGGGTACCTTTCCAATCACTGGTTACTTGTTATGTATGAAATATTACCAAATTAAGCAACCATTCAGAAAAATATGAACATGCCGGTGCAGATACCATTATCTCAAAAATGATTACTACTGAACTGAAAATTAATGGTGTACGAATAAAAAGTGGTAAGGGCTTGTAGACCACCAACTACCAACAAATCTATCAGAATCTATCTATTATCACTTAAAAAAATTTTGGACCAACAACCACCCCACACACTTGTCTTGGTCTTATTTAAAATTGAATAAATTAAAAATAGCTGCAGCCATTTGATATGCACTTATATTTGCACTCAAATGATATGTGTTTGCCCTGGCACTTAACTGTTTTCAAGTGCAAATGTCTGCACTTAACAGGCTGACCAAAAAATTTGCATTACGTACACGCAGAGTGTGCCTGACATACTTGATTTCCAGAGTTTATGAGCAGCCATTTGTGCTGAGGAAAATAATTAGACACTCAGCATTATTTGTAGGCCATCAAATTTAATTTAGTGCCGGCAAAAAGACCGGGCGTGGACCACAATCACACACGCACGCATCAAGGAGGAGCGTTGACTTCTAGCTTTGATGGTCGTTAATTCTAATCACGTTTAATGTAATGGCGGCACGTTAACTTTGAAGCGCAAAATTGGAATTCAATATGTTCGCTCTCTTCTTGCTGCTGCCACTTATGGACAAACTTTTTCGTTTTGGCTGTAGCCAAAAGTGAAAGTCCTTTGAATTATGAGATGGCAAAAATCAAAAAAAGAAAAGTCGCGTCTGTCGGCATCTGCGTCTGCTTGTGAAAGCTACCCGTAGCCTAAATACCATATTTTGTTAAGACTTATTTTTACCTGCAGATTACTATAATGTGCATTGGCACATTACATTTTTAGGCACTGGATACTTTAAGTGTGACCAGGTTCGATTGGCCAATTTCTTTTCGACACTTTAGCCTTAACTTTTTCGACACAATCTAATAGCCTAGTTCCACTGACACATATATGTACATTAGATCGGACCTAAAAAAAAGTAGAAAAAAGTAGGTGTCTGCATTCCCAATGCTAATATTGGTTGTATAATTAATAACTGTGCAAATCAAAACATTGTGTTTTAATTTTAAATGGGCCCGACAGGGCCTTAAAGTTTTGGAAAAAATTAATCATAAGAATTTGTACCACGAAGTTATAAGTTCATTTAAATTGCTGTCATCTTTTGAAATTTAAAAAGTCAACTACATTTGACTTCTGTTCTTTTAGTCGACTTATTAAGCCCAATTTTTGATAACACGCAATCATTAAGGCTCGGCTGTTAGTGCTGATCAAGAATAGGAGACAAATAAAGAATTGGCTAGTTGAAATCGCATACATAAATTAAACAAATCCAGTAAATTAACATATACTACGTTTATACACACAAAATTTATTGTGATTAATGCCCTTTAAAGTATGCAATGCTTTTAATAAGGAATGAATAAGAACTATATTTATTTTATATTTGGCTTAACACAAGATTATACTGTAAACCTATTAATGGGCCGACAATCTGGATGAATTTACAGTGTTGATAGTGTATGACGCTGCCATAACTGGCTATCAATGTTTGCGTTCTAATAGAACATTTTATATGGAAATAAAGTTTGCATACTTTGAAGGGCATTAATCACGAAAAATTTTGTGTGTATACACGTGGTAATAGTGCTCTCTTTTTGGTTTAGGAATTCGAAATAATTTGTAAGTTAAGCCTACGCCGACTATTTATAGTGGGGCGTGGTGTATTAGTTGTATGTGTGGCTGCTGGTGCGGGAGGTTGTGGGTTCGATCCCGCATCGGACCACATCTAATACAAAAAGTTTTTTCTTTCTTTCTCTTACACACCCGATCACCTTCACCAGCTACTGGCGCCAGCTGTGAATTATAACTAGCCATGAATAAGCAAAAATTCTCTAACTATTGGCGTTCGAATTCGGCGGTAAACTGTAGGTTCTTTTTCTCTTGTGCGAAAAATTATAAGCACACACGCCAAGAGATTGAAAGAAGCTTGGGTCTGGCCCTCCTGGAGGGTGCTGTTTGAGCCAATATTACTTTTACTTATTACTTAATAGAGTAGTAGTAATTGTTCGTTTATTTTCAATTTTATCTTGGTTCATTTACCGTTAGCCTTCTATTTCAACAAAATATTATATAATTATAATTTTTTTTTCTTAGATTTATTTAACAATTTTTCACTAATTTATCAGGGGTGCCACAGAAATCGCTGCTACAGAGCCTGTTTTCGAGTGATTTGAAAATCGCTCACCCTTTAGCCGGCGTTTTGCTTAAATAAGCCCCAAAATGCATTTTGATTAAAATAGTCCTTATTGATTCATAAAGTGTGTTTAATTAGTGAATAATCTACATCAGAAAAATTAAACATTTAGCATTTTAAGTTTATTAAACTAGCATTTTTATAAATCGCTAGCTAAATCGCTAGTAAAATTTACCATTCTCTTCATTTCACCAAATCGCTAGTATTTCAGTGATGCCAAATTCGCAATAAATCGAATTAAGTTTTAAGGTGAATAAAATAGCGATTGTTATGCTGAAACAAAGATAAGAAAATTAGATTGATTAGCAATAAATTTTGGTTGATCTTTTGCTTATTTATTTTGCAATATGTAAATCGATTTCTGCCAAAAAAGTGGCAATGCTAAAACCAAAATAATGACGAGTACCCCCTCAAATGTTACTTAATTTAATTATTCTTTCGATTTGTTTATAATTTCAATAAATTATAATAAGGAAAGCATCGGCCAGATGTCCAGAGCGACATTTTCTTGGCTCTTATGAAGGAGCATAAGAACTTAGCCCGCAATTTCACAAAGGGCGTCAGGTGGCTGCAGCCTGGTACAAACTGACCATGCATTTGGCCAACCTTTCCTTCGATTGCTTCAATTAAATAAAGCTGGGCGCAAGGTACTTTTCAAGCAGCAGGAGCATTACTCACAAAATTTCGAGAGGCATTTATATAATTAAAGCAATTCTCTTGTTTACCCATTCGTTTGCCGTACTTGTGTAACCATACAGCAGCTAGAGTTGCAAGATATCATTTTTAATTTGGCGGGTGGCAAATTTGAATTTTTGTTGTCTGAAATAAAAAACATTTAACTCCGTTGAAGAAAATTAAGTTTATTTTGTTTAAAAAAGAACTAACCAATTACTTTACGTTTAAAAATATTAACAAAACGCATAAAAAGGGTTACTCTTATTTGCTTTTGCGGTGTGTCTACCCTACGCAGTCAAGTTAGAATGGGTTTGTGTACAAGCTTAAAAACTGAAATCACTCGAAGTTCAGTGGTATGGTGAAATTTTTCGGCCGATTCGACAAATCGCTAGAAGCCAAATCGCTATTGAATTCTGTGGCACTCCTGTATATGTTAAATTTAAAAGTTTTCTTGTATAAAATTTTTCCTATAATTTGTTATAGCTTTGACGAATTTTGCAAATTCCTCCCAATTTTTCCCATTGAGTTAGTTCAATTGCCTCCTTCTTTTCCAAAGAGATTTTATTAAAATATGCCACTCTATACTCCGCCAGGATAGGGCATAGTGCTATAAGGAGAACTATGTCTTCTCTCCATCGCGTATTACATAAAGTACAAATACTATCACTGTAGTGGGGTCGGTATCCCAGTGGAAGCAGTTCACACCTGGTTTTGTAAATAATTCTAATGGTTTCCGTGCTGTATTAAACTAAAACAATTGTTTATGCCAAAGCTGTAGTTAGTTCTGGCTTGAGCTTCACACTGAAATCTATGATTTTTGTCTATCGCAACAAGTACAGCCTAATGCGCTGCATTCAATTCTCCAGTATTTAGAACGTTGTACACTACACTGTGTGCAATGAAGAGCTGCTGTCAATTTTTGAAGCACTGCGTTTGCTCCCTGAGTATTTCTAGCGCCACTATTTTCGGCAGTCGATGTTGCGGCAGTCCCATGATTTTGTTTATGTACCTAAAATGAGTCGACAGCGTGTTGAAGTACATCGCCGATAGGCCTTTCCCATGAAGCTTTTCCATGTGCTGTTCACCGCCATTGTAGCATCCTTCAGTTTGTGGTTAATAGCCTATTTCCACTGGCTTCATTTCTTATCATTTTCATTTCTAAAAATGATGCTGTTTCCATTGACAAATCGACATCTTTTTGACATTCGCAGTGCCACGCTGACAAAAACAGCTGAATGGTTTGATTTAAGCAACAGGCGCCACTTTCAAACTCACGGGGACTTTTTTGCAATATTTACGCGTGGCGAACGCATTGCTATCGCCCTGAATTATCAGCAGAAAGCTAAATACACAACTTTTTTTGACTAATTTATATTTCGAACAAAACTGCGCCTACTTTTTGAATTTAAATCAACAGTTTATTGGTGATGACACTTTCTATTTCCAGCGAGTAACGAGTAGTGCCAGAGAGTAGCGAGTACTTTTTAAAAAATATCAAATTCCTTCGTGGCGAATGCCATCATTTTTGAAAAATGAAAGAAATGAAGGGCAAAATGCAACAACAATTTGTATGGAAGAAATGAAATCATTTTCTTCATTTCTTGTCATGTCAAGAAATGAAGCTTCATTTCTTTGGTGGAAATAGGCTATAAGATGTGTTTTGAAGTTCATGGTTTGTGTTAATGTTACTCCCAAGTATGTGCATTTTTTAACAACCTCCATTTCGTAGCCATCAAGTATCCATCTTTCATTTTTGGGGCGTCGCCCTGATTCATCCCGCACAACCATTATTTTCGACTTATCCTTGTTTTTTTCTAAGCCCCATTGTCGACAATATAGCTCCGTCATTCGTTGCATTTCATCAGCGCTCTCCGCCATAATCAGCATATCGTCTGCATACATAAGCGCTTTGCAATTCATATTGACTATTTGTATTCCGCCAGAGAAATATGTGTGCAGATCATTTAAGTATAAGGAGAATAATAATGGACTTATTAGACACCCCTGCTTAACTCCTGTGTAACTGTCGAACCATTCAGAATGCTCACTTCCATCCCATACCGTTGTTCTATTTTTCTCGTACATGCTATGCAAAACGGATATCATCTTAGTGGATATACCAATGTTACTCAATTTGTACATCAAGGATCGTCTGTTTATAGTATCAAAGGCCGCTCGAAAGTCCACAAGAAATAAAGAGTTTTTTTCCGTTCAAGATACATATTAGCAACGTTGGACAGTACAAAGATACTATCCACCGTAGAGTAACCTTTTCGGAATCCGGCTTGGCATTCGTTGAGTATATTGTTTGTGTCTACCCACTCTGTAAGTCTCTTTTGAAGAACCGCCGCAAATATTTTAAGCGTTTGAAATGAAATACCTCTATTACTATTTATAAATGAAACAATTATGTGATAATAGGCAACACTGCGAATGATTTAATCACAAAAACTTAAGAGCGTTTTCGTGCCCGTTAAAAGTGGAATTATTTTACTTTTGTTATTTTTACGCATACTATACAACAACAAGTAAGAAAGTCGGTCAAGCTCAACTGTAATATACTTTGTGCCCTGTAGTAGTAGCGCTGATTTTTAAAACTGACTAGAAGATGACTACTGTAACCACTGAAACTGACTTTGGGTCACAACTTGAGTATCGTTCATCCGATCTTTATAATTCGTTCAGAAAATCGATAAATATTCTTGACTTAATATCTCTAGAAGGTACAAACCTTCAATCTAAAAAACTGTGGGAGATATAACGTTTTTTTCCAATTTCGGTAGGCGGGAGGGGGCGTGGCAAAAATTAAAAATAAACTTAATCTGCCTGCAAGTATAAGAAATATATGTCCCATACATGTCAAACATCTATCTCTTATTATCTCTGAGATCTCTTCGTTCATACGGACGGACAGACAGACAGACGGACAGACGGACATGGCTATATCAACTCGGCTGTTGATGCTGATCAAGAATATATAGATTTTATAGGGTCGGAGATGATTCCATCTGGCTGTTACATACTTTTGCTCAAACTTAATGTACTCTGTGTACCTTTGGTACAGAGTATAATTAATGTTTTAAAACGAAAAATGCGGCACAAGGTATGTATATTAAATCTATTAAATCTACTAGATTTCATTAAATAAAGAAAAGTTTGGGCTTATTTGTATTGTGTGTTTGTTTTTATGCGTTATTGCTGTACAATTTTTTGGGCGAACCTAACCTAACCTAACCACATTTCAATTCCCCAATCTCACCCGACAACCTTGCCACACCAAGTTCCTTGGTGGAACGAAACCTTCGAAAGTTACGAAACGAAAAAACTAAAATGTGGCACAAACTTAAAAGAAACATATCAACCGAAAACATGATACAATTTAAAAGGGCAAATGCCCTTCTTAGACGCTCTCTAAGAGAAGCAAAAAAAGGAGCAAACAAAAATTTACCTCACAAATAGCCCCAGAGACCCCCTCAAAAACAATCTGGCACAACATTAGACGTTTCTGTGGACTTAACCCGCTGAAAAATATACACAGCATTCTCAACCCAACCACCAACCAATTAACCAAGAACAAATCAGAAATAGCAAACCTATTCTGCAAAAACTTCGCAGATGCCTTATCTGACACCAACTTTTCCGCAAACTGCATAAACACCAAATTCACCTCACTAACCAACAGCCATAGCCATGCCTACATCCCCAGAAAAAAAGCAAGCGAAATAGAAAAGGAAATAACCTTCATTGAATTCTCAGCAACTCTCAACTCCTTAAAAGGTAACTCTCCAGGACTAGACAGAGTAAACTACACAATGATAAAAAATCTTGACAGAAAAACTAAAATTCGAATTATTAACCTACAGAACGCTATATTAGAGAACTACATCCCACGAGCTTACAAAACCAGTATTATAACCCCAATTCTGAAATCAAATATCAACAAAACCACACTCAACGCTTATCGACCCATATCGCTTCACCCGTGCTTGTCAAAAGTCCTTGATAAAATTGTAGCCAAACGACTGTGGTGGTTTGCCACAAACGACAAACTCATCCATATCAGTCAGACGGGATTCAAGAAGAGAAAGTCGGCTATAGATAGTCTATTACTTGTAGACCATCTAATAGCCGGAGCTATCTCCAGACGAACCCACATATCAATAATTTCCGTAGAAGAATAGGAATTCACTCTATACTCGACCAACTCGCAGAATGGAAAACAGGCCCAAAAATAATAAACTACTTAAGAAACTTGGTCGGGCGTGGCGTATCAGTTGTATGTGTGGCTGCTGGTGCGGGAGGTTGGTGGGTTCGATCCCGCCTCGGACCATCTAATAGAAAAAGTTTGTTCTTTCTTTAGAAAAAAGCTTTTACACACCCGATCACCTTCACCAGCTACTGGCGCCAGCTGTGAAGTAACTAGCCATGAAAAAGCAAAATTCTCTAACTATTGCCGTTCGGATTCGGCGTTAAACTGTAGGTCCCTTTCTTTTGTGCGAAAAATTATAAGCAAACACGCCAAGAGATTGAGAGAAGCTTGGCCCTGGCCCTCCTGGAGGAGGTGCTGTTTGAGACAATTTTACTTTACGTAAGAAACTTCATGTCAAATAGAAAAATTACAGTCCGACTAAACTCAGCGCGTACTCATCATTCCAACCTATCCACAATGGCATTCCTCAGGGATCCCCACTTTAGGTGGTTCTCTTTGTAATAGCCTACAACAAATTAACCACATTGACCATTCAACACCCAAACATACGCCGACGATTTCAATCTCATAGTCAAGGTAAAAAACAGGAAACACATTAACATCGACCTTCAGCCCATATTCGAAACAATCTCAATCTGGTGCGACTACTCAGGTGCACAGCTTTTAACTTCCAAATGCAAACACATGCATGTCTGCAGAAAACACAACTGCAGATGCCACGTAATGACAGGAAACCTTCAGCTTCAAAATGTAACCTCGCTTAAAATATTTGGACTACACTTCAACAACAAGTACAATTGGCAATCACACACAGATCAACTAGTAGCACTAGCTCTCAAACAAAAAACAAACATAATAAAATGCCTTTCAAGTGCAAAATTCAACTGCAATACCACCTCCCTTATAAACGTCACAAAAGCTATCATAACTTTAAAAGCAGACTACGCCCTTCCCATTTACGGCTTTTGCCCAAAAACCACCATCCGCCCAATAAAATCAGCTTTAAACACAGCATTAAGACTAGCCCTTGGAGCATTCAGAACAACACCTACAAACAATATCCTTTACGAAGCCCGAGTGGCCTCCATCGAAGAAAGACGCGAACTCCTTACTGCAAATTTCTTTAAATCCCTTATTACAGCGAGAAATTCACCTATCATCAACATAATTAAAACATACAAGCCACCAAAAAAACCTCTTTACAAATCGACTATTGACCGAACCATAGAATACTGCTTACAGCACAACATACCTACTCGCCCTACAATCACAGATAGGCAAACGATACCTCCATGGCATCTTAAGCAAACCTCAATCGACACATCCCTACGACACTCCAGTAAAAACGAGAGCGTAAGTTAAAGTCGGCTCTAACCGACTTCGATATACCCGTTACTCATGGAAACAAATGTTTAATAGCCTTCCTGTATGCCTGAGGTGGGTCAGCCGAAAAGTATGCAACATTTCTTAACTCGGCTATTTATTATCCGCCAGATATTAATAGACATTTGTCAATTACTAAATCCATTATAAATGACTCCAAATTCATCACGATAAACAGATCAGACAACAAAACTTTTGAAAACGTTTTTTACATACTCTGCAACCTTAATGTCGCAGCTCGAATTTGGTCACGAGTCAAACGGCCAGTTAACACACAACGCACAACGCAGTGCGCTCTCTAAGTCTCTCTCTCTCTCTCTCTCTCTCTCTCTCTCTCTCTCTCTCTCTCTCTCTCTCTCTCATTAAGATTGCTGCTGAACGCAATGCTTAGATTATGCTTAGGGTGGGTGGTGGGTGTTATCTGACCGTTTTTTGCTCATAACTTGAGTATCGTTCATCCGATCTTTATTATTTCTTCAGCAAATCGATAAATAATTTTGAGTACTACATATCTCTAGAAAGTACAAACCATCTATCATCAAAACTGCAGGAGATATGACGTTTTTTCCAAATTGCGGGGGCGTGAGGGGGCGTGGCAAAAATTGAAAATAAACTTGATCTGCGTGCAGACAATAGGAGTCTACATTTCAAATTTGGTTGCTCTAGCTCTTCTAGTCTCTGAGATCTAGGTGTTCATACAGACAGACGGACAGACGGACATGGCTATATCGAATCGGCTGTTGATGCTGATCAAGAATATATATACTTTATATGGTCGGAAATGATTCCTTCTGGCTGTTACATACATTTGCACGACTTTAGTATACCCTTTTACTCTACGAGTAACGGGTATAAAAACACGTCACCCGAAATATACCGCGCAAAATTCACAGACAAAAAGAACGAAAACCACAACCTAACCTTCATATATACAGACGGATCACAATCCAACGAAATTACAACCTTCGCCATTACAACAGAACAAGAATCCTTAAAGTCATGTCTTTTACCCCACTACTCCTCAGTATTCTCCTCTGAAATCATCGCAATCGTCGAAGCTCTGCAAACCCTAAACAACAAAAGAGGGAAATATTGCATCTGCTCAGACTCACTCTCCGCTATAGACGCAATAAACAACATCAACAACACTGAACATTATACATCCCTAGCACGCCACATTCTGACGAAATCATTTCCAAAATTCAAACTCCTATGGGTACCTGGACATACAGGCATAAAAGGAAACGAATTAGCTGATGCTACGGCAAAAAACACAGCTAATCAACCACTCACCATAAGAGAAAACATAAGCATTCAAGACATAAAAAAATACATTAAAAACACACACCTAACCAAAATTCAATCCAACTTAAACGAAACTTCCAACTGGTACCAAAACATAAATCCAAACAAACTCAACACCTACAACCTATTTAAATGCAGTCGACAAAATCTCTCTCAAATGGACCAAATTAAAATAACACGCCTTAGACTTGGACACACTAGGATCACACACTCACACTACATCGACAAAACCCCCAACAAATGCACACTTTGCAATAACCGAATTTCAATAGGACACATACTTAACTCCTGCCCCTCCCACGACATGCACAGACAAAGAATACTCGGCAACAATAACCCACTACAACTCCTTTCCAATCCTACACCCTCAAACATTTTCACTATTCTGAATTATCTTAAGACTACAAACTTATACCACTCTATATAACCAATACTATTCTTCAAGGTAAATACAAACCACAATCCAATAACAATTTAGAAACTAAGCTCACTATTACATTACACACCTTGTACATACATATATAGTTTATTCATTTAAACACTCAAAGAACCCAGAGCTGAAGGCCTTAGTCGCCATTGCTCCGTACCTTTAAGCTAGCCTATAATTTTATATTATACTGTTAGCTCTACATAAATAAACGAGAGCGTAAGTTAAAGTCGGCTCTAACCGACTTCGATATACCCGTTACTCACGGAAACAAATGTTTAATAGCCTTCCTGTATGCCTGAGGTGGGTCAGCCGAAAAGTATGCAACATTTTTTAACTCGGCTATTTATTATCCGCACAACACAGTGCGCTCTCTAAGTCTCTCTCTCTCTCTCTCTCTCTCTCTCTCTCTCTCTCTCTCTCTCACTAAGATTGCTGCTGAACGCAATGCTTAGGTTATGGGTGGGGTGGGTGGTGGGTGTTAACTGATCGTTTTTTGCTCATAACTTGAGTATCGTTCATCCGATCTTTATCATTCCTTCAGCAAATCGATAAATAATTTTAAGAACTAGATATCTCTAGAAAGTACGAACCATCTATCATCAAAACTGTAGGAGATATGACGTTTTTTCCAAATTGCGGGGGCGTGAGGGGGCGTGGCAAAAATTGAAAAGAAACTTGATCTGCGTGCAGACAATAGGAGTCTACATTTCAAATTTGGTTGCTCTAGCTCTTCTAGTCTCTGAGATCTAGGTGTTCATACAGACAGACGGACGGACGGACGGACGGACGGACGGACAGACGGACAGACGGACAGACGGACATGGCTATATCGACTCGGCTGTTGATGCTGATCAAGAATATATATACTTTATATGGTCGGAAATGATTCCTTCTGCCTGTTACATACATTTGCACGACTTTAGTAGACCCTTTTACTCTACGAGTAACGGGTATAAATACTCATAGTGTTAGGGGGAAAAATGTATACAGGAGGCCTTGTCAAAAAAATGTACATTTGGCCGAATGTACATATTTGTGTCAGTCTGTGTCAGGAATCAGGCTACTAATTTATATAAAAAAACTTCGGTCGGTATAAAAACTTCGGTCGAGCCGAAGTTAGCTTTCCTCTATTTTTTTTTATTAACTTAAATTTTCTATTAGGGTCTCAAAAACATCATGCAAAACTTTCAAGCAATTCCGACAATATGTTTTACTACAATAATCAAAACCATTTTTTTTTTTCCGATCCTCGTATATGAAAAAAATTCGGCCCTCTAAACTAGAAGACCCCCCTAAGGGCTACTATGACCTGCCAAATTTATTTTGTACCTGATTAAGTTTTTTGTGATTGGCTATATCAGTCGTCTGAACATTGCGTCTCAAATTAATTTAAATAAACAGCCGCGATTTAAACAACTCTTCGAATAGCCCACGGATATTATGGCAATAGCAGACACCTCCATTTTTTGTGTAGTATTTTGAAAATTGTTGGTGTCGATCACTGTTCATCATGTCAACATATTTCTTTCCCGCTAACATGAAGCCAATTTCAGAATTTCAGACTTTTCCTTGGATAGATCAAGGTTTCTTATTTAATCGTTAAGAGCAAACAGTGTAAAGAGGATTGGAGTATTAGTGAGATCCGCATCACTCGTACTAGATTCTGTTGATGAACTAGATTCTTGAGCACCTTGCTGCTTTTTTGGACAAAAAGGTCGGGCTAACGAAGATGTAAGTGGAATCAGTTATATGAACAAACCCACTTGGGGATATAAAACATTTCGAAAACTACTCTACGTACTATTGCCATAATATCCATGGGCTATTCGAAGAGTTCAGAGAATTGTTTGATACTAGCGAATGGCGGCTGTTTGATTAAATTAATGTGAGACGCAATGTTCAGATCGATTGTATCAGCGACTGATGTAGCCAATCACAAAAAACTTAATCAGGTACAAAATAAATTTGGTAGGTCATAAAAGCCGTTAAATATAAAAGTTTGAAGTTTAACCATGCCTCCTACGACGAACAAAAAGAAATCAAACTAAGTCAAGTTGCTTGAACTTGATACCTTCCATTTTGTACTTAAATGCCAATAACTTCTATATTCTTCGATGGATTCTAATGAAATATGTGGCGTTCTACTTTTAATAGATAAGTCTTTGGTGACCAGTAATAAAATAAATTTTACAGTTTTTTTGGTTGTGAAAATCGCACTTAACAGAAGTGATAAATTCAATTCAAAGTTGCCAATAAAAGCGTTTATAACTTCGAAGCCAAGCACCAGATTAAGAAGTAGTGTATAAATGTATGATAGGGCATTCAACCTTCCTTTCCTTCCTTCCATTCATACCTTCCAAGACAACAATACTTTTTCATATTGAATAAACCGATACCGAAGATGTCCCCGTCAAAAACACTTATTTAGCGTTCCTGCTGAAGGTATCAGACGTGTCATTACAAATTCCCCAATGAGCATGAAGACGGTTTTCTTTTGAGCTGGTCGAGAAAAGTGTTTTGTAGGCGCGGTTAAGAGCTACAAAAAGGCTGAAAAAAAAGATTTTAAATAGTTTATGAGATATAGACCTGAACAACAAATAATTTTTTCAAAAAATCAGAAAGCTTCAAGAGTCCATTACACTGAGAAAAAATCAATCTAAAACCAAGATTATAATCTTGAAACGAGACGAAACGGTGTCAGAATTCGACAGAGACGAAATAATCTTAACCCAAAATTATATTCTCAATTTAAATCTTAATCCAACAATATTGAACTAAGATCGTATATACTCGACTTTGAGATGAAACTATCTCATTTTTATACCCTTGTAGAGGGTATATTAAAATTGTCCAGATGTTTGTAACGCATAGAAGGAAGCATCTCCGACCACATAAAGTATATATATTCTTGATCAGCATGACGAGCAGAGTTCATATAGCCAAGTCGGTCTGTCCATCCGTCTTTTTCTATGCTATCTAATCCGGCAGTTTAAAAGCTATCTTAGAAAAACTTTGCACGAAGCCTTTTGGTACAAATACGCTGCACATTCGTCAGAGCCGGCCGCATCGGATGACTATAGCATATAGCTGCCATAGGAACGATCGGTCAAAAAACTAGTTTTAGTGAGAAAAACTTATTTGTTTTCAATGCAAACGCCCCCAAACCCCGAATTTTTCAGTTTTCTATGATTCCACCAAGTTTGATGAAAATCAGATAACTATAGCTGCCATACAAAAGTTAGTTCAGAGAAAAAAAATCTTAGTTTAAAAAACTTTTTTGTTTTCAATGCTATCGCTCTCAAACTTGTAACTGATCAATACTATGTGCTACCACACAATACAAGTTTGATTTAAATCGGATGACTATAGCATATAGCTGCCATAGGAACGACCGACGACGAAATTTGATATGTAACTAACTTTATTGAATATAATTCAAGCTAACAATTATTGTTGAGTCGAACGGAGCGAAGCGGGAGCCACCCGCGCGAGATCGAAGCCAGCCGGAAACCGCGCGTCAGCGATGGCGCGTGTGTTGTCGTTCTGCTACTGCGTGGGGATGGTGCTCGATGAATGGTGTGACCAGAGGTGGCCAGGGCTGCCACAATGGTTTAGCTACAAGGATTTAATGTGTAACTAACTTTATGGAGTATCACTTAAGCTAACAATTATCGTCAAGTCGAACGGAGCGATGTAGGCGCGTGCCGCCTGAGGCCGAAGCCAAGCCAGAAACTGTGCGCCAGGGATGGCGCGTGTTGTCGTTCTGATATCGCGTCAGGGATGGTGTTTGATAAATGGTGGGACCAGAGGTGGCCTGGGCTGCCACAATGGTCAAAGTAGTGGCACCATCTATTGCTGAGTTTGGAAAATAACTCAGCTATGAATGTTCGACGAAAAACATTTAAAACCTTAATTTAACTAAATTAAACAAGCTAAAAGGGTATATAAACTTCGGTCGAGCCGAAGTTAGCTGTCCCCTATTTTTTAATATGGAAAAAATTACAAAAATATTTATAATTAAGCATGTATGTTTTAACGACCTTTATGTTAATTAAAACCTTCAAATTTGTTTGCCGGCTCTAGGTCTCGTTATGTTGATACATATCTTTAAAACAGGGACACACCACAAAGGAGGTTAGTTTACCCCCAGTTTGAATGCAATTCTGCACTCAGACTTATTGGTCACTGTGTTAGCAGTGGGGAGGAAATCTCTCTCACTAACATTGTAAGACCATTGGGGGACACACACACGTACAAAGGCCACAGACAGCGCGGCTCTGGCTCGTTGTGTCTGGTTTTTGCTGTTGAATCGCATTGGAGTTCCCAAGCGATTATGCCATCTCAGGCATGAGGAGGGAGTTGTTTTCTGATTGTGGTACCAGGTGAAGACCGCTGATGATATGGTAGAGAAACCATTGAAACAGCTGTTCGGTCAACTAACCTCCTTTGTGGTGTGGTGTGTCCCTGTTTTTAAAGTTATGTATCAACATAACGAGACCTAGAGCCGGCAAAAAAATTTGAATATTTATAATTAACCATTTTTTATTTTTAGGTGATGGGTGGTGTGATTTGGTTGGATTAGTTAGTTGTTTTAGAAAAGTTATGATGAAAATCATAACTTATTGACCTAGAGTCTCCCAAAAAGTTTTAAGGTTAGTTGTTTTAGTGATTAGCATTTTCTTCTTTCTAAAAAACTTATAAAAATTGTAAATTATTAGTCCGCCGATACTGGGACTTGAGCTCAGTACCTTCTGCGCACTGAAAGTTTCAGTCTGAAACACTGACATCACCACTTTACTATCGAGCGGACACTGTTAGGCCCAACCAGTTGCAGTATAAGAGCAGAGATTTTCGCAGCCTGAGTACTTAAACAGCAACTGGCTGCGCTTAACAATTGACCCCCTAACCACGTTGTGCGCTCTAATAGTTTCTCTCTCTCTCTCTCACTAAGATTGCTTGTCTTGAACGGAACGTTGTTGTTATGGGTGGGGTGGGTGGGGGGTGTTAACTGGCCGTTTGAATCGTGAGCAAATGCGTGTGTAAGGGTACAGAGTATGTTATAGTCGGGCTTGACCGACTTTCTTTCTTGTTTAGTATGATAGAAGTGTAAAATTATGTTAGAAATTGTATCTACATTCTTTCCTCATGTGCACATAACACTTCACATAACATGAAATCGTGCCTTCTCTGGGTTGTGTTTTCGTCACGCGTATGTAACAAGAAAGAACGCTAACAAAAACCCGAACGATTTCCGATCGCTGTTGTTTTCTAACACGTTCTTTTTCATGTGTTTGTAAGGTTAAAAGTCACCATAACATGAGACGTTGCCTTCTGTAGGCAGTGCTTATGGCACCTATTAATGGGAAGAAGAAGTGCGGAATGCAAAGACAATCGAAGCAAGCTAAGGGAAAGAATTCAAAACAAAGAGGACAAACGGGATATATGGTAAGAATCAAAATGTATATAAATCATCACGAAATAACTTATCTAAAATTTTAAAATTCCACAGTCACTAAAGAAGGAAGGGTTCGATACGAAAATCAAAAACCAAGTATACAAAGCGGCCACAATCTCTAATGCAAAATAAAACGAGAGTGTAAGTTAAAGTCGGCTATTACCGACTTCGAAATACCCGTTACTCATGGAAAGAAACGATTATTAGCCTTCCTGTGTGTCTGAGGCCTGACAGCCGAAAAGTATGCAAAATTTTTTTTAACTCGGCTGCTTATCATCCGATCCTGACGAAAATTGGAGGGCTTATAGATGTTGCGAATATAAATGTAAGTTTTAAATTTGATCGATATCTCAAAAATTGTGGGAGTTATTCAACATTTTTTATTGTGGGGGAGGGGGTGGGCGTGGCAAAAATTTGAAATAAACTTGATCTGCGTGCAGACAATAGGAGTCTAGATTTCAAATTTTGTTTCTCTAGCTCTTCTAGTCTCTGAGATCTAGGTGTTCATACAGACAGAAAGAGAGACGGACATGTCTATATCGACTCGGCTGTTGATGCTGATCTACATATATGCTGATCTATATATAGGGTCGGAAATGATTCCTTCTGCCTGTTACATACATTTGCACGACTTTAGTATACCCTTTTACTCTACGAGTAAAAACAGGAAACAGCGATCATAACAATAACAACAAACAAATATTAATTTTAAAAGCCAATTTAAAAACTTCAATATTTAACAATATATTATAAATTTTCTTTTTAATTTTTATTAGAGATTTGGATTGATCAAAATGAAATAAAACAATTACAACTTCAATTGAAACTAAAACGAGAGCGTAAGTTTAAGTCGGCTCTGACCGACTTCGATATACCCGTTACTCATGCATAGAAATGTTTAATAGCCATCCTGTGTGCCCGAGGTGAGACAGCCGAAAAGTAGGCAATATTTCTTTAACTCGGCTATTTATCATCCGATCTTGATGAAAATTGGAGGGCTTATAGATGTTGCGAATATAAATTCAAGTTTTAAATTTGAGATCGATATCTCAAAAATTGTGGGAGATATTCAACATTTTTTTATTGTGGAGGCGGGGGTGGGCGTGGCAAAAATTTGAAATAAACTTGATCTGCGTGCAGACAATAGGAGTCTACATTTCAAAATTGGTTGCTCTAGCTCTTCTAGTCGCTGAGATCTAGGTGTTCATACAGACAGACGGACGGACGGACATGGCTATATCGACTCGGCTGTTGATGCTGATCAAGAATATATATACTTTATATGGTCGGAAATGATTCCTTCTGCCTGTTACATACATTTGCACGACTTTAGTATACCCTTTTACTCTACGAGTAACGGGTATAAATACACATTTTTCTAATTTGTTTTTTTGGATCACATACTTTACTCGTTCCAAAGTCACATCTACAGTATGCTCTTTTTCATGCCATCCAAAATGGGTTCCAAAAGAACGTGTTAATCATACATTCTTTGAGCAGCGAACGCCGCATGCATGAAATATTCCCTTCTGACGAATGGACTTCTGGAACTGTTCTTTGAGAAAGAGAAATTGGAAGGGAAACCCGAACGATTCACGAAATTGAAGGCAACAACAAAAACCCATGCTAAAATACCAACCCAAAGATGCATTCTTTGACGGTTTCACGCCTTAATAAAAAACGAATGGAACTTTTCAGTTTTGGGAACCACTTCTTCGGTGAAAAAGAAGTTTTAAAGATGTTCATGCCCGACTGAGAAGCCCACTAAATTACATACACATGGGCCAATCATGTGCATGTGTGCGTGTTGTGTACTTACTTTTATATTTGATATTTGTCCTTATTTTCCATCCTGCGACTGGGCAAGTCCAACACCACCACAAGCTCTCCTATTTATTTCTATTTAATTGAGAAGTAATTATTTAAAACATTTATATTATAAAATACAGGTCAACAAACCAGGTCATTAAACTCCATATACATATGAAAAACAATTTTTAATAAGATATCTTACAATTTCCTCGCTTCCTCTGACGACGCTTTAAGAGATGGTAGAAAAGTAAAAACATCGATGTCGAAAAAAAACATCGATGTTTGCCACTTCTTCCAAACATCGGCACATCGCTAAAAACATCGATGTTTTGCCCTGCTCTACGGACGGACTGACAGACGGACATGGCTATATCGACTCGGCTGTTGATGCTGATCAAGAATATATGTACTTTATAGGGTCGGAAATGATTCCTTTTCCCAGTTACATACTTTTGCACAAACTTGATATCAGGGTTCGGAATTGCTCGCTCTCGAGCAACCTGCACTGACTCTTTTTGACTCCCGCTCTGAGCAGCGAGCGGTAGTCCGCGAGCAGCGTGCAGCTGCTGCTCGCTGCTCGTGAGCAGGGATGTGTTGCAGCGAGCAGCACTTGCTCGCTGCGTAAAAGGGGTTGTTGTTGTTCATATTTGCATATGCAAAAAAGGTTGAAGAGAATTTATGACGTTAAACATTTACGTCTGCGTAATTGAATGAGACTTGTCTTATTGCAGGTACTGATTGTATTTTGGTTAATCCAAGGGTAAATTGTCTACAAATAGGTAAATTATTTTTATGACAAAGGCTGATTGCCGAACCCTGTAACTTAACACCGGGATAATTTTAATATGTTACGTTAGCTGTAACTGGGTGGAAAGTGGTCCAAAATGGGCTGTATGTTTTATTACGGTACCGGTCATTGTTTGGATATCCCGACTCCTGTATGGGCAGTTTTTTAAGGCACCGAGTATTGGTAGCAGCACATTTTTCGCAGCAGAGGCAATTGAGATTATTGATATATCCAACAAATAAAATTTATTTTTGAAATGTTTTTATTCAATATTTACATTTGGATTGTTTTATAATGTCATAATTAACTTTGCAATTAGCAAATCTTGAATGGTTTTCTTAGACAAGTTACATCTATGATTTGTAATTATTGTTGATAATGCACTAAACCTGCAATAAGACAAGTGTCATTCAATTACGCAGACGTAAACGTTTTAATGTCATAAGTTCTCTACAAATTTTTTTGCATATGCAAATATGAACAACAACAACCCCTTTTACGCAGCGAGCAGCGGCTACCTGCTCGCGAGCAACGGGTCCCTGCTCGCGAGCAGCTGCACTTACGAGCTCTGTGTACCTTTGGTACAGAGTATAAAAATGATTTCGCACGGATTTCGCACGTTGCTGTTGCGTGAGTTGGTCTGGAGTTCAAACGCGAAATAGTCACATCGATATCATCGATTGCCACCCGATGTCAACGTGTCACGAGATAGTCTTTCGATAAGGGATTATTTCGAAGGTGTGAAATATATGTGAACTATATTTTTCGCCACCACGTGTGGCGCGGTAAATTCAAATGAATGAACATAAGTGTGAAAAGATCGGATGAACGATACTCAAGTTATGGGCAAAAAACGGTCAGTTAACACCACCCACCCCCCACCAACACCCACCAACAACCACAGCAACATACCCTAACCGTTCAACACAGGCAATCTTAGTGCGCGAGAGAAAGAGAGAGAGAGAAAGAAACTAAGAGAGCGCACCGCGTTGTGCGCGGGGTGTTAACTGGCCGTTTGACTCCTGAGCAAATGCGAGTGTAAGGGTACAGAGTATGTTATAGTCGGGCTTGACCGACTTTCTTTCTTGTTTTTATATGGAGTTTTTGATTTCGCAGCTATTTTGCGGGTATCTCCGTACCAAGATTTATCAAAAAATGAGGTTCGGTTCACCAGTTCAATTCATTTATTCAACGATACACCCAGCGAAATATTGAAAATGTTTGGAGATTTAACTATAAACGATTGCATTTCTAACTAAGCGTGATTGATTTTTGATGTGGTGACAAAATAAAGTATGATAATGATGATAGATTATACGGAAAGAAACCGTTTGACCATATGATGAACATTCTTCTACTATGAGTTCAGTACCAGAATTGGCTACAGTATTCTCAGACCCGAGATTTCATATTTTGCTGACAAAAAACAGTTGCAAAGCAACTGACTCAACGTCTGATTGTGAAGAAGGGAAGCTTATGAAAGCAATAAACAAATATCAAATATGAAAGCTGTGAATGATGTTATAGATTTCTTTTAAAATTGTCAAAGAGCACATAGATCGATGAATGTTTCAAAATTTTGGAAAGGTCATAAAAACGAACACTTAACAAATATTGCCTTTACTATAGCAAAGGCAGGTATCAGTTGAACGAGCATTTTCAACACTTAAGTTTGCTTCTTTCTGATTTAAAAGCTAGTATATATGAACAGCTCCTGGAAGATATAATGCTTAAACTAGGCAATTCCAAAAAATTGTTAATTTCAGCTAATGGATTTGATAATTACAATAACTTAAGTATTGAATATGATGATTAAGTATATGAATAGACAGGTATATTAATTTCATTATCAAGGAGAATTAATAAATCGAAAGTCAAACTATTCTTTTTTGTTCAAGCGAACCAAGGTTCGAACCAAAACCTTGGGTTCAGGGGTTCCAGGAACCGGTCGGCAAACCGAACCATGGAACCTTCTGCAGAATTTGAGAGGTTTGCAGCCTTGATTTCTTTATTATGGTTGTTCTTTCCCATATAAAGGTCTTTACAACGGGAAATTGCACATACTTCGGCTTGAAATATGCTTGTAAATTCTCCCATTGCTTCAGACCTTTTCGTTCCCTTACGTACTTTTATAAGCAGTGAAATGCCTCTGCCACCATTTCGTCTCTGGGTTGGAGGATTATAGGGATTTCCTTCTCCAGCGTCCTAGAGTCCCTTACGCTTACTATGTGGTTTCTACCCACTCCTGCTGTCAGTCTAAGCAGAGTTGCCTTTTTCTTCAGGCGGATGGTATGGTGGAGTGGTGTTAACTCCGTCAAAAACTCAAGTGCCGCTGCCGGACAGGTACGCAGGTAAGCATTTTTAAAGTTTACATTTCCTCCTTTTCTGAACTTGGTTTAATCGTTCAATCATGACTGAATGGCTGCTGTTAAATGCTTTACTTCATTAAGTTCGCATTATTTAAGAGTTTAATCAAGTCAAGTCTTTGTTGAAGCCTGCCGAAAACGAGAAAAACATTTTGTTTTTAGATCTTTGAACTTGGCATTTATTATGTGAGATCTATACATTTCAAACCTGGTTTAAAAAAGGTTCAGAGACATATCTCAGAACTTATTTAAATGGAGATAAACAGTTTACTAATTCAAATTCGGCTCCGAACCAAATTCAAATTGATGACTTTTCGCATTGCTCCTGACTGAATTCAACGGGGCTTTATGACTACCATTAAGACCAGCTGCTCATCTGCTGTTAACCACTTAGAAACTTGGCCACTGTCCAGAAAAATCTGCTCGTGACACAACATAGCTAGCCTTCCTTCTTCCACATGCTGTCTCACTGTCTCTCTCTTGAGCTCACTCGGACTATATCAATTGTCACTTGTCGCACATCGCATGCCAGACAGCCACACGGCACATTAATAAGTTCACTTACACTTCCAGGCCAGACAACATTATTCATACCTTCATGACTTAATTACATTTTGAATTGCTTTTATGGCCAAGAGCTCGACTTTCGCTGCGTTCGTTTCAATTGGTTCCTTAACGGTCTGTTAGGCCGTTTTGTAAATGACAAATGAAAACATTTTCCTGACATTTGCGTGGGCTGCGGCAGCAACAACCTGAACTGGACTGGACTTGTGCTTGTGCTCCACTTCAATTGTGCTTAATTAACATTTTGTGATGTGCCGGCAGCGAAAAAGTTTACTGTGTTAAATGCTCATTTTTCATATGGCATCTGCCCTGGGGAAGGGAAATTTGCGCTTTGCTTTCTTTTCAAGCAAATTTCTGTAGAAATTACATTTCATGCAGGCAATTAAATAAACATCAATTATATCACTTAGAAATGAAAAAACCCCCCACTTTAAGCACACAAATTCAATTTCGAGAAGAACAATTACCACTCTAAAATGCCAATCGGACGAGTTTAATTATTGTTTGTCCTCTTGACAACTTCCCAAATTCCTTATCGAAAACCCCGCGCTTATTTAAATTTTTTCATATGTTCACTCCCCTTCTTGCTCACAAATATTGACCTTTTTAATTAATTGGTTTTTGCTTAAGAAAGCAGCAGGAGCAGCTGGCGACGTAAGACAAATCCGGCAGGAACCCTCAGGCTCTTTGACCTTCTCGGCATGTGCAGTCGCTGCCGTTGCCCAAATTAAATATTTAAATATGTAAAAAGAACCAAAAATATTTTCGCTGTTTCTATTTGCCCACACACACTTCGGTAAATATTGATAAGACTCAAATGAAATCGCATACAAAATGGCCCATGTCAGAGTGGAAACATTTTGTATATTTTGTGTAATTTGAAATAATAACAAAATCAATAACTGCGCCACAGCGGCGACTTGTCCATAAAGTAGATTCGGAATAGCCGCAATTGCTGGCGATTTATCTTGATTGTGCGCCAGTCACGGCAATGGGCCATAATAAACATTTTAAAGAAATTGAAAAACGCAAATTGACAATCAATGGCAATTGACGAGGACAAAGAGTCCTCCGGGCAGAGCCTGGGCGTATTTGGATTAAAATTGTCAAGTGGGCTTATTTGTATTTTAAAGTGTATTTTGGGATATGGCAGAGAGTAACTAATGAATGTGGTTGTGGCAGGCTTTTAGCTAGTGCGGAAGCAGGCACTTAAGCCCAACCATTGACAATGACCCTGGGGACTGGGTAAATCAATTTGGTCATCATATTTAAGGGGAAATGTTTCAAGTTTAATTTTCGAACACTTCAGACATTGTCTGTTCTTGAAGGCGATTTCAACACACCTTTCTTTAGCACGCTTCAAGCAAAAACGAAATAGTTCAGAGTGCATTTTTTATGAGTCGCACGCAACATCAAAAGAATTCGACGCCACTGTTGTTGGTGCGTCAAACATTTATAAAATAGATAAATGTTGTAAAATATGGCAACTTTAAGTACACTACAGATCATTGCAAAAAGTCGAAAGAAAAATGTTGCCCATTTCTTGCCATTTTGAGGGGCTGCGAAGACTAGTCTGAGGCATTAGGACCAACGGGCAGACAGGCGGACTTGGCTATATCGACTCGGCTGCTGATGCAGATCAAAAATATATGTTAAGATACAACTTTCGAAGCCGTAAAAATTCAGCGTAACCATTATCTTACACCAATAATACGATTTCAGTGTTTATTTCATGGTCTTGCATTACACTAGTTAACAAACAAACAAGTAAGAGCGCTGTAGTCAAGTTTCCCGACGACAAAATACCCTGTTCAATTGAGATACACATACATCACGCGCTCACAAGCGCGCCCGCACACGCTCCACTGTAGGAAATTTTGCCATTTATTAGGCATAAACCACTTTTCCAATAGTGTTCAAAACTTCAATTTTTTTTGTCATGAATGCACAAATACATCAGTCTTCAGTGTTACATATCACGACTAGAAGGGGTCTGTTAAATGAGCAGCTGATGCTAACAGACAGTTCAATGTTAAGTGTGTGAATATCTGCTGCAATTTGCAATTGCTATAAATTAATAAAAACAGAGAGATTTGTCCAATATTTATGACTGTGACTTTTTGCATCTTGTAGAGCCATCAGTTGTGCTTCCGCTTCACTTTATCTCAATCCGCATATTTGCACATTTTTGCAAAGTTTCATTTTTTAGGACTCAACCTCATTTTAATACCCGTTACTCGTAGAGTAAAAGGGTATACTAAAGTCGTGAAAATGTATGTAACAGGCAGAAGGAATCATTTCCGACCATATACTTTATATATATATTCTTGATCAGCATCAACAGCCTGTCCGTCTGTCCGTCCGTCTGTCTGTCTGTATGAACACCTAAATCTCAAGGACTAGAAGAGCTAGAGCAACCATATTTGGAATCTAGACTCCTATTGTCTGCACGC